>LGAG01000459.1:33438-47850 GCA_001278395.1 Lerema accius
TTTACTTACTCCGACCGACACTAATGCCGTTTTAATGAAACATAGCGCCAGGGAAAACCTGATTCGCGCCAGATGCTCTTGACGACTTTAAACAATTCCAAAAAATACAAAAGCCCCTAGGTCATGCAAGGATGATAGTACATTTCGACGATCGATGTTCGAGGTGAAATCGTGCGTCGCAAACGCAATAGTCGCAATCGATGTGATTTTAGCGTAAAACGAGGTAGTCATGGGAAATCTAGTGTCGGTGAGCGTACGAGAGGCCTTGGCGGTCGTGGTGGTTAGCGCATGAACGACGTCTGCGTCGCAAACAGGTTTGTTGTGATTCAATTCCACCAGTAGGTATATCCTAGTGAAACTCCGTATTTTTTCCGCAATGACGTTAGTTCGCGTGCAGTTTTCTCGTGTCCTGATGATCGCCTCGGAGGACAATGCCTTCGGTTGAAGGTGAACGGGATTCAATATCCGCAAACTGCATCATTACATTTGATTATGGTTAGATAAGCGGAATCTTTCATGAGATTACATTACATGCGAGTAACGTCGTTTTAGCTAAAACTTCTGACAACAATCATTATTAGTCAGTGTTAACCAACAATTCGCGATTTAGGCTATAAACTGATCGACTATCGTTAATCTTGTTGATAGTCTCCTCGTCGAGCCGCACGTGCTATTTGAATAATTTCTTTGTGATACATTAGAGAAGCAAAAAGTTCTTTCAACGTACCTATTTGTAAATAATGTATTTTATGTATTCAGCACAAGCAATTGGGTAAACAACAATCAAACGACATAATTATGTATAACTCCGCGAGGACTTCGATACCTGCGACACATGAATTACGTGTACCTACTTGCTATTTTCATTCTATTATTTATTCAATGATATCAATTCTCACGTGTGAGATTCCCAACGATTGTTGATTCTCATTCAAAACAATGTCAATGACGTCACTCCTCCATTTGGTTTTTTCTGTGCTAACCATTAAACTGCTTTAAACGATCGGTCTAATTGTGTTTCTCTAGCTAAAGATAAACATCATCTTATCACGTGTATGTGGGTAACTTTCTAACTATCGAGGGGCGTTATAAACCTAAGACGGTGATATTACTTTATATTTAAAACGTTTTCTCAATGTCTTCTAATTTTGACTCTATTAATCCACAGTATCGAAAAGTTTATTTTTAAATGTATTTAAACGTTATTCAGTTGGTAAAAAATGAGAATACATCTAAGAAAAGGGGGATTTAGGTTTACGACGTAAGGCGGGGAAACCCGACTGGTACGTAATTCGGCTTCGTAAAACAGACGCGCTCGCGGTGAAAACACCTTAGAATACCACGTCACCAGTTATTTAACACTACCGCTTGTATATATTTTGCGTCTTGCAATATTATGTAACGATTCCGATTTTAAACTACGCAGATATTCTGAAAGTTGAAGTCATAGTGGAGAAATCTTAAACGAATCTCACCTCTGAAATCCCTCATGTTGAGCATTCGCACCATCTTCTCCCTGGTATTGTGTGGTGAGGGGATGACCAGCGCATTGACACACAGTTCATCGTTGTTATCGACGGCTAGATGTAAGGGTGTCTTTCCCGACACGTCTCGCACGTCCAGCGAGGCTCCCGCTAACACCAACATTCTGGTTACTACGCTGTGTCCACTTAACACTGCGAGATGCAGTGCTGTGTGGCCATAGTCGTTGGACACATCCATCCACGCCTTCTGCGGGCACACCTTGATCAACGTGCCCACTGACTTTGTGCATCCGTGGACCGACGCGATGTGCAGCTGCCTGCAAGGAAATCGCACGTTAGAAGCCTGCTCTAAGATATGGGAGCCTTCGCCAGCGGCCTACAGTATTTGACCAGTTTGACCTTTAAAGGCAGCTAGGCAAAAATAACTAAATAATGAACCTAGTAATCTCAAAGTATGAAAATATATATAGCAGTAAGAAAACATGAATTTTATCTGTAAACACTTACTTACTATAGATAAACAAGAATAACAAAGATTAAGGTGATAATTTAAGTTTCAATATACTTAAACATAATATTATGTACTACAAACTTTAGCTAGGGTGAAAAATTTTAGGTAAAAAGATTATAACAGGAAATAATTCCAATAACAATGTTATTGTACCGAGATTTCCCTTATTCTTTGCCGTCGTAATTAAATATGATGGGAGTTCCAGACATGACTCATTTTACATTGAATTTGTTATTGTGGAGTATTATTACTCATCTTATAAAATGCAACTTGGCTTAGTCTATTCTGTTGAGAAAATGTAATTTTCATTAATCATATTATTAGCAGACTGGACCAGGAGTAATGTTACATTTGTCAATTTATTTGGCACTCGCTATCCTCCACAGGGTTTGATGGGTTTAAACATTAATTTTATATTACAAATATACTAAATGTTTAAATCTATTAAGAGGATTCCACATAATATGTGCACAGATGATGAAAGCTACTGTATAGTAACAGTACTGTCATTAGTATAGATAAGTAAATTGTACATTGTTTTCTTTATCACCATTTATTACACAATCGAATTATTGTCAACAATTAATTTGACACAAAACTAAATATGTCTATAAAGAGATGCATCTGCTGTACTATCAACTAATTACTTTATACTTATAGTCTTCTTAACACAGATCAAGGTAAGCAAATAAAATAAAATGTAAAACCAAATAAATAAACTGTTATAATTTTTTTGGGGGAGGACCCCTTCCTACTCTATAAACTATAGTTTAAAATTTGCTTGTAATGCAAATAAGTGTAATAAGATAATGACAATGTATCAACATATTGGCTCAGCTTAAGTACTAATGTACTTAGTTAATAGGATAAAAGTATTTTAGTACCAGCATACAACTGACTCTGCATTATTAACAATACCAAGAATTATGGATATAATATTTGCCTGCAATGAATGTAATTCAGGCCTCGATTGTTAGTCAGCATAGATATTTATTTTATTGCTAAATGTTTGCTTTAGGATTGCACCTGTTTACTTAATGTAAGTAAATTACAAATAAAATTTCACATCTTATGAGTATCATTGTAAATCTGTGTTGTCTACTATTTCTTATAATTAATAAACTTTTCTAAACAGTTCTTACAACATGGGTATGTAAATAAGTTTTACACTGAACTAGAGATAAGTGAGATAATGTTTAGATATCTAAATAAATAAAGAATTTCTTTCCCATCAGGTAAGAATCTAAGCCGTTAAAAATACATCAAGCAGTTTAAAAATAGAATCATTAACTCTTACAAGTGAAAATAGTGTTTATAGGTACAATAACCCTTTTTATAAGACAATGCAAAAGGCCAGTGATTTACGAATTCATGCCAAAGCTGATATAATAACTATTATCAGTATTGAATTTAATAGCTTAAAAAATAATGTATAGTTAGAAAATATTCCACCATGAATGTCAACATGTGACATTGATATAAAATATATTAGTTTTAAATGTATGCTTTGTGTAAGCCAAATAAGGTTCAATTTAGACTAACACATTCTGATTTTTATATTCAGTATAAATTATGTTATCAATATGTTGCTTCAGTTACTACAATGATGCCCTCTTCTTTGAGGTCAAACGATTGCACACCACTCTAAATGTATAAAAACTTTTATATTATGGAATTTAGGACGTATAATAATACTACTTACGTATCTCCATCATCATCCTGCATGAATAGCCTGTCTAGTAGAGGGAGCACACTACTCTTGTGTTCAAGGTCCACTAGTAGGGCAGGCTCAGCCGTCGGTGTGAAATCCTTTAACGACAAACTCGAAAACTGTTCCGAAACTTGCAGATCGACGCCACTGTCCAGGTTCTCCTGTTCCGGAATAGCATAACTCACTTTGTTATTATCACTTTCTACCGCCAAATCGGTTTCGGTATCGCCACTTTCAGACAACGGTCCACTTTGTAGCTCAAGGGGCCCTGACAAGTATCCGGACTCCAATTCGCTCTCCGGAACCTTCGTTTCAAAACTCTTATTGGCACTCATTTTTAATACGAAACTATTTCTTACAAAGTTAAATCACGGCTATCTAATTCCTATTACGACACGAAACAACAGGGAAACATCTTTTTTTAACTTTACGCGTTATTTTATCACCGTTTTGTTTTAAACACTAAACTCGCGTGCGCAGTTAGCGAGCGTAAAATGATTATTGAGTGAGAATGAAATTTACTGAAGCTCGAGCACAACAACTGCTGATAAAATAAAAACCCACCACAGAAGCCACAGATATTATAGAGGTCACACTCGCATTGACATTTGTCCACAGATTTAATGAAATGTATAAGTCGGCATTTTCTTTCGTTGTTTGTTCACGTCTTGTAAATAAATTGGAAAACTGAATAGTACGAAATTTCGTGAAATAATTATTACAAGATTTCAACGTTATGTGATTGTACAAAGTCTCACTTTTACGAGGCGCACTTTAAAAACTCCGTTCTTAATTTAGATACCGTAACAAAGTGACATAAATAGAGACATTGAGTAATTTGAAAGAACTGTCAGTGTCACTTTTTGATGTTGTCAATTCAATTGTCAATCCTAGTCAACACACCTATAACTATAACTTATACTTATACATAACTATTTGGAAATATTATTATTTAATAAGTTTAAATAAAATAGATTTTAACTTAACGGTATCGCAAATAGCTATGATAATAAGACGATTTCTGTTATAGTTGACTACAATGCATGTAACTGAGTCTCGGTATCAGTGGAACATCATACACAAATAATACTACGTGAAAAATAAAATTACCTGATATTTTGTCAAGAAAACTTTAACCAAAATGTTTTGCGAAAAAGTGACAGAGTTGTTGAAAGAAGCCGATAGAAATCGCGAAACTATAGACCAGTATAATGTTAGTATTATTATACTATGTATTTGAAGTGTTGAATCCTAATCATTCTTTTTAAAGATACCTATGATATTTTTTTAAACATCGTTTTTTTAAGGTCTTATAAAAACTAACTATCCCTTATTCCTTGGAACCTAATTCAATGGTCTCATCTTCAAAATACCATGATATAATATTAACTAATGTGATTGTTTATTTTAAGGATGAGAAAATCAGGCAGATTGTGGAGGAGATGCACCTGTTGTTCAAAATGAATATGAATGATGCGTAAGTTCCACCAACGTCTTTGAATAACTTGCTAGTTTCACATAGTTTTTAACTGATTATAATGTAGGCTTTGTCAAGTACAAGGGTAATATTTACAGCTCATCGTACAAGTAAAGTTTTAGATCATGCTGCTAAGTAGAACAATTTTTTTTCTTAACTAAAATGATATTTGTGATTACAGAAATGCAACAACTGAAAACAAATCACTGTGGACGACGGTTCAGGTGCGACACTCAGCATTGGAGAGGAACAAGCGCTGTCTTCTAGCCTATTTGTATGACAGAATGAATAAAATCAAAACTCTCCGCTGGGAGTTTGGCTCCGTCCTTCCTCCAGACATCAGAGAGCTCTTATCTGATGAAGAGTATGAGTGGTTCTCTAAATACTCCACAAACTTGGCAACGTACATGAGATCTCTGGGCAAAGATATTGGATACAGTGGCATAGACTTGACCGAGAACTTGAGACCTCCAAAGTCTTTGTACATTGAAGTCCTGTGTGTGGCAGACTACGGCAAGTTGGAGCTAGAAGATGGTGATGTCATCATGTTAAAAAAGAACAGTAGACATTTTCTTCCAACATCTGAGTGTCAAACTTTAATAAGACAGGGTATTTTAAAACAAATTTCATAGCTTTTTCTTAATATTGAAGTTTTATTTTTTCTCTGACTGCTGCTTATTTGAGTTATATACTATTTTGGTCATACTGCAGTGGCATGGAATATTAAATTCTATTCAATGGATATTTAGTTCTCCACACAAGCTCTAGAGGCAACCATGAAAGGTTTTTTGTAGCAATGGACAGGGTCTTCCTTTGTGGGCACAATACAATTGATAATTTGGTATTCTTAACATCTATTACTCACCATTAGTTACTCTATCTACTCTGCTATCCAGATCCAAAAACAATACTGAGTTTCGTCGAGTTGACTGGCAAAAATAAGAAAGAGAAAAGACATTGAGGGAATTTACTGGGGCACACAAGATTCCTGTAACTGACTGACATAATTTCAGTTCTTGTAATAAGTACTGGTTATTAGGGCAGAGGTCAGCACATTACTTTGTAAATGATTTATTTTATACTAGTGTTATCTTTAAATTCTACGAAATTGAGGGTATTTATACGTTTGGTTTACCTACATTGTATACTAGGTAAAGGTATTAGGTATATTGTTCTGATTTTCCGAACCAAATATTATTAGGTTAGACAAATGTATTCCTACTTTTCTAGATATTATTGTTTCTCTTGCAATTCTAGATAGATTTAATGCCTAGTCTACTAAGTTCACGGTAGTATGTTAATACTGATAGCGTTTTTCTTTGTGGGCGTGGCCTAGATTTATCTTAAAGCGCTCTGGTTGTTGATCGAGGGTTTCTTCACGCCACATGCATTATTATTGTACAGTCTATTAAATACTCACACGACCTTCGATGTAATAAGGCTGTTTAGTAAGCAGTAGGTATAGGGAAATTCCACTCATGGAACATCAGCGACGGGGATGCCCGACTATGGGAGTATGCTTAGTAGCGAGTTTTGGACAAATACTACTAAGGAGTTTAAAATTGAGGGTACATTATTTTACACATCTGGCTTCCTAATTGGATCTAATTATTAGGATCGTAATATAAAAAGACTACAGAAAAAAGTTACTTGTAGGTACCTATTGCTTCTTATGATAACATTTTAAAGACGGGGGAAATCAGTAGTTCTCATAGGTCACAAGGGTAACGATGTTAAAAAGGTTAGGAACTACTGCTCTAAGCCCTTATCACTTAATAACTACAAATAAGCCGATACAATTGGCACGTGGTTCGGTCATCGATATTAGGTATTTCGTTAGACGGAAGTTCAATGTCCTCCAATATTTCCCAGCCATTCTGTGTTAGATTGTGGTGTTATTACAAATAATGTTAGTCATTCATTATAACGAGATAATAAGAGGATAATTAACGGGTCATCTTTACGTACTGGGGCAATCCACATTGGTAAAACCTGTTACTTAGGTACGGCTGTGGGATCGGTAATCTACCTGGTTTTTGTTAATCTCCAAAATAATGTTTTGAACAGTGCTAGTCAAAGATGAATAAACTGTGATTATTTAAATTTCACAATACAATTCGAACCAAACCAGATCGAGTATTATGCTATAGGACATTTTCTGAAATAGCCCATCCTGTTATCGATAAGTTTTAGAAACTGTATGCTCGAGAACCGAAGATTAATTGCCTAATAGGGCTTAAGAGAGGTTCTATACTATAAGCCCAGTTGTCTAGTGAAACAAGTGAGTGGTAGCTAGCAAAAATGATCTGATATTAACAATCACAAGTAGATACCATTAGTATTAAAATAGATAACAGAGCAAAATGAGAAACATTGATCAGGGTGGTATAGCAAAAAAAGGGGGTTAAATTGGAGGGGAGAATGGTAACCAAGTAAAAAGCCCGACATACAAATTTGAACTCAACGAAGAGTAGATAAGTACCTTAACTTTTCAGAATTTTTAAACCATAAATTCATCTAAGCGATAAAACTGCAGGCGGTCGAGTCGTGGAGCTATAAATGTTAGACGTTGAATATCGGATAAGGAGGCGTCATCCTCGTCCAATATTGATGTGATGTGACCAGTTTACTGCCGGTGCCGGCTGCAGATACGACACTTGCCCCCGCAGCTGCATCGACCTGCAGTTTCCACTCGATAGCGGGTGATACGGGGACGAACCCGTAAAATTATATGACTGACGGGGTGCCTCCGCCCGGAGCAATGACGGAGTGCGCGTTATATACCAGACGATTAGTCGTTACAAAATTCTTACACGACCTTATCCAAGTAGGTAATGCCGCTGTCTTAGAATAAGTTTTAACATGATTTAATTGATACTGGAAACTGGAACTAGGTATTATTACTCATGAGTCATTGGTTGCGTCATCGATAAATCTCGCAGACCACAGGTCTCTCCCGACATAAGAGGGGATATAAGGTCTGGTGAAGGTAGAATACAAGCCAAACGCCGAAAAATTCTTGATGACCGAAGATCTTTAACATGGATTACCCTACTTAGACAGTAGGAAAAGAGAGAAGTAAACAGAATTAGGATTGACAGCAGCTGACGACTTATAATCGGTATGATTCACGACGATACGATTTCACAACGATATTTAGAGATGACGTGGACGCATCGCACCGTGTAAAGATGGCACGACGTCAAAGCTCGCTCGGCCGCCCACAGCCCCCGTTCGGCGCCGATGTCATACGATAAGCTCTACCGAAGCTGACGAGTTTCAGGTGATGAGTTCGACACTTATCGCCACGTTTGTTACATTTATGTGACTTCATTTTCGCTCATGTCTTTTCGTGTTCAAGACAATCATTGCGGGTGGATGCATCGTAATCTGCTCGTTTCTGCATTTCCATCAATGTAGCAGTTATTTTCATATCAAAGACCTTCGTAGTGTTACTATTCATATTATTAACTGTGCATAATAAAAGTCAAATAAATTAAAGAGGCTAGTAAAAAAAGAACCTAAGTAATAAGCGTCTTTTAAATTCTAATTGATAGTCTTAGCACTCTATATTCCACCTAATTGAAACCGTGTGATAAAACCCATGACGTTTAGATCACTTTTACTTATTACTGACGGTTGGCCAGAAAACCAATGACCGTGGGTACCTATCATTAGTACTAACAATGAGCCACAACTACGTGTGCCCGGTCTTCTAGTTACTTTATATTTACTAATTGTTTCTTAGCTGGAATATCGCAAGGGTGCACGCTGTGCCACCCAATAAATAAATAAGGATGCCTACAGAATATTCAAGGATAATTAGTAATATTAATAAGTATAAAATATGTTATCGGTGTTCGGTGTCCTATTAATGTAAACGCCCACTGATTACCACGCTGGATCGTTGTTCAAAGTGTCCCGGGTTCGATGCTCAGTGGGGCCGAAATTTGAATGAAGAATTTAAATTTCTATTCTGTGTCCAGACACATACACCCAGGTGTATGTTTGTATGTTTCTGTGTAGTCCATGTCACCCCCAATACAGGGAATCCTAGTGTGGGGTTCGGGCTATAAGTGCATAGTGTTATTTATTTAAGTATAAACATATCTGAATGTGATTGAAGTGTCATTTATGGTATGTAACCAATACCATAGGCATCTTTAGGCACTTTAGTATCATATCAGTGTGGAAACCATACTACGTCGACTGCGGTCAGGGTTGTCAGAGCTGGGAAATCTGTAGGTAATTTTTACCGTAGGTATTACGTGTCTTGTCCGATTTCGTATTCCTTTTCTTACAAAGGAACTATTCAAGTATTTTTGAACGGAATTTTTGAAGATTCTTGNNNNCACCGCAAAGTACCTACCCTTCCCCCACTCTAAAGATTACGTAACACCCAAATGACCATTAGGTATACCTGAAAAAGTTGTCATTTTCCAGAATTAGGAGATGTATATTCCCCAGTTTTTTTTAGTAATATAAAAAAAGCAATGATAAGTAACGCGTTGTTCGATGCCGCCTGCCCCCCAAAGTGCATTGCGCGTACTTGAGTGACCCCAAAGTTGCCAATGATAACTAGTAGAAATGTCCGGGAACTGATAATCCTGTAACCTATCAGTCTGACAACCCTAGTCGCGGTACTAAACCATTATCACTAGTGTGAAGTGGTGTGATAACCAATGACGCACGAGTATCATCGTCACAGCTTCATCTATTGATTAGATACGTTGGAATTGTATTTATTTGGAAGACTTTGAGTCACCTTACTTTTTAACTATTAATTTTGTTTACCAGTAACTCTTCAATTCTTGTAAGGTAATTGAGTACGTTCCGAGACGTAGATCAGTGACATACTAAGCTCTGAATCATGCTGCTCATGAATAAGTAGGCACATAATCACACACAATAGTTTTATTCTTAAAACAAAAAATAAAATCAAGGCAGACACAAATTGGACTGGAAGTTACTGGGCTTATTTCCATCCCATGTTTCGACAGCTTGCGCATATCTCTATCTTTCTCCCACATGAAATAATGATAAGCCACAACGCAGGCGTTCAGGGATTAGATTCGGGTTCAATAAATACCGCTCCCAATAACTCCTGAGAGATCTCCGGATTATCGCTAAGTGCTTTACGGCTGTTGCGGCGCGAGAGCTCGACAGAACTTTAATAGCTTTGATTTCCTACGTTCAGTCTACGAGTAATTACGTCTTTGGTACAAGCTCATGTGGTAGTTTCAAAATGATCAAGTAGCAGTGTTTGAGCTTGTCAGGTATTACGTAGATTTATAATCATCGAAAAGAGTGGGGGGTGTTTAAAAGGACATTTTGCTGTTTTGTGAAGTTCCTAAACGCTTTGCATCTTTTAGCTGACATGGTTGTAGTATAAAAAATCATGTGGAATAATACTCCATCTTACCAATTTGTCAGTTGCCTTTAAACTTCCAATAAAATACCTAGTATTTGCAGTATTGACATATGTCACGTACCTATGTACTATAAGCATGAAGTAGTTCCTATCCAAGTGTATTAGGTACCTTAATTTGGCTAGTGTAAAAGTCGTCCAGTGACGTGTGTGCGGTCTGGGTTGCCCCGCGCCTCGTGCCGCGCGATATTACCGCGGTCTGCGCTTAGAAAATGTAATTAAAATTGACAACGGACGATTTCCTGTGGAAAATCAGTATGCGGTTTCATATAATTCCTTTTGCCTTTCTGTATTGCTTCACCGCAGAGGATGCAGCGTACGATGCGGCGTGACATAATTACACAGGATTTTTAACTTTACAGTTTTCTTTACAAGCATTGTAATCTGCAGCCGAAATACCTAACATCCGAGTATTTCAGCGAAACCGTTAAAAAGTATAACTTTTTTTCTATTTATATAAGCATATTTACATCAGCCTAATTACTCATGCTATCCACTATAGTGCACAGTATAAAACCTATGTCTTGATATGAGAATTCCACTAGCACTTTAATGAATAACGTTGTGAAAGAATCAGTTGAACATGGAGTTCTTTACCTACTTGTAAAAAATTGTCGATGAGAACTTTACATCTTTATCCTTTTTAGCAGAAATAGGTTCTTACGATTCAAATTCAAAATCAAGCTTTTCACCGTATAATCTCCAACCTTGCGTTTCTCGAGCCATGAAAACGTGAGGTTTAATTTATGGTTCAGAGTCATAAAGCGTACTCGTAGCCTGGTATCGTGGTAGACTGGTCGCCGGCTCGCAGGGGTGCAGTGAAGCGACTTACCAATTTTATGAGGCACTCCAGCTGCCTCGACGGAGTCCGCCGCGGCGCAGCGATGCGTTATCTCGATTAAGAGGGTTTGTACTTTATAATTGCTCAGACATCTATTTTCTGTGTTTCCACACATTTACACCCCTGTATTAGGATTTCCTGGGCTGTGGGTGGACTGATGACCTAAAGAAGACGGGTATACTGGATTCAAAATGCGCAGAACCGGTCAGAGTGGCGAAAGTTAGGGGACTATGTCCAACAGTGAGGTTCACTGTAGGTATACGATCAAAATATATAAGAGAAATAGTCGCAATACTCGTTGGTACCTACAGTAGAGGGTTGCGATGTGAAGACCGCAGAGCTCTCGTAAACTTTTATAGTCCCATAATGATTGCGACCAGCATGTTGTTATAGCGATCGTCTGCTCGTCGTTCTGATAGTTAACAGCTGCCAACAGCATTGCTCACTAACTCACTACACTGCACAGAATGAGACCGGACTAGTATTGTACCTAATTTGCACTTTACAATGTCGTCCGCGAATATTATCGGAAGCAAAATTACATGCATGATTATTAATTTTTAATTACCTAATTAGATTAAATTATCTAATCTTTACAAAAATAGTAGATATTTTAGTATAATCACAATATTAATAAAGATATTTATAGATTTTATTTTAACAATGTAGGCCCTCATAGCCCTACAGTAGGATTTCCTGTATCGTTGGCGCCATGAACAACACGCGAATCAAGAATATAAAGAAATTTCTATGTGGGAATCGAACTTAGGACTCATTGAACGGCGGTCCATAAGGTCAACAACTCGCCATACGGTCATCAATAATTCCATTAGTCATTTGTGACAAAAAAATCCCAAAAATTTACGTGAATCAAAGTCCGAGTAACCGTGTTATATGATTGGCTCCGATGAATCAGTTTAGCTGATATTACCGTGACCCGGGTTACCCTTCAGTCCGCTGTTTCACCGAAAAACCCGCGATGCATTTTTTGATACTACTTAGGTACAAGGAAGATTTTCTAGGTGAATCGCGAATATTGGTACAGGGTAGGTACGTAAAATGCAAGAAGAAATTGATGATTAATGATAAATTCATTTCAAGTATTTGTCAGCTAACTTTATTATCTGTTTATTTAACAGTCGATTAGTAGTTAATAGTACATCTTAACAAAAAATACTGGATTTATCGTAAGGATAAACTAATTTCCATGCTGGAAACTATTGCAGTAGGTACCCACTCCAGGTCCAGAACTTTCTCAATGCAATAGTGTTGGTCAAATCTATTTAACCGTTATCCGAGTTATTCACAAATATACACACATTAAACTAGACCAAATCGTCACAGAGTATTTCCGAACAACGATTATTGTGTGAAGGAAACCTGAAATTCCAAGCTTTCCCATCCAATATTAAGTACATACCTAATTAGAAACCAGTAGGTAAGTTATCGTTAATTTAATTAGGATATATTTACAACGGTATAACCAAACCGCAGGACTTTAATCTGCATAATTCCCCTGGGTTTTCCATAACAATTAAACCTAAAGTTATAAGTATACAGACAGGTAATACTAAAAATCTACGAATGAAGTAGATACTAACATAAAATACTACGAATTTCCAACATAATTTCGGGAAATCAATTAATTGGTAAATTCCATTGCAGTTTGTCAGATGAGGAAAATATATACGTAATAATGATTCATATAGAGGAGCCGAGGAGTAGGTCGTCAAACGTAAATTAACTGTAAATGTTACAAAATGTTTATGAATCAGAATAATTTTTCTACATCCTGTCAACTTTTCTTTTTTTTCTGATGATTGTTAGGACATCGATTTAAGACGACTTCATGGCAAAAGATATACTTACAATGTAGGTAATGTGAGCATTTACTAACGATACATTGAAAATTTAAAGGCATCAGGATAAATAACACCAAGGAGAAAACAAAAGACTAACCAAACTGTAAGAAATAAAATATCTTACAGAACAACGTTTGTCCGATCTTCTAGCGTTTTTATGCAGACATAGTATTTGGTTAAAATTTTTTTATGTATTCAGTGACCTAAAACACTACTATGCAATTTTAAAACCAAATAACAGAATGATTGATAGTTTTTTATCATCGTAGTTGTTGATAAAATATTGGAGTGGATTTTCCAACCGCGCCCCCATTGACCCGATAATTTTGAGTGCTATAATATTATCTTTTGCACTGTACGTACCTAAATTAAATTTTAGGGTTCCCTCAAGTGTATTTGTCATAATAAGTATTCTAGTAAAAGTAAAAAGGTGATAAATATCGTTCAGAGTAATGGAGAGTTTTTTTTATATAACTACATAGCCGATAAAACCTTCGTACAACAACGTAACTTACAATTCGTAATTTTCCATAGGAGCGATTTAAAGTTTTGGAAAGACTACGATGCGCCTAAAACTTGCGTTTGCATGACGCATGCTGATTCAACTTATTTTCCTAAGAGTGAAAAAAAAACGCTCTCTAGGGTTACGATACGATACGGATACGGTTAATAATAATACTCAGAAGGGGTTCCAAGGAGAAGTCGGAGCATGACATGTTAAGTGATTATCGTTGCTACTAATCAGAAACATCAAAGGCATCACAGACGCTTGTCGGCCAGGAAAAAAAGAAAGAAAGTAAGAAAGAGAACCTTTAGCTTTTACCCGGTATACGTCTCATTTGACATCTGACGCAAACAAAAGGATAGTAGCTAACTGGCTTCGCGAAAATGTTATTAAGAATAAACAAAATTAACCATTAAAAGCTCAGTCGGGGCGCTAGTAAATTGGTGGTTGTTAGTAAACAATTTGTAATATTAACAATCGAGTAAAATCTCGCTGCGAAACCCCGCGGCGCAATTTTCCCGAAACACGCAATAGGGTGAAAATTATTTAAAATGACCAATTCGACATTTAAATTTGTCCAAGCGTTATATTTA
>LGAG01000459.1:47939-66821 GCA_001278395.1 Lerema accius
CACTTTTGTTTAAATTTTGTCACAAATGTCGAATTGGTCATTTTAAATAATTTTCACCCAATAATGAAATACGCGGATCGTCCACTTTATTGAATAACGCCTTCTACTGGGCACTTTCAATATTAGATGATAATAAAATAGGTACTGTGTTTATCAAGCAGGTAAATTTTGTTTACAACTTCATGAAGTCATGAATCATATTACTGTTTATTGCCTTCTAGTCATAAAATGTAAGATTCGTCAGATAAGTGGAAAAATATTTTTGTTATAACGGGATTTTGAATTGAAGACCCTCGTTCTGACGCAGAGGAATAATTTTAGCTACTATTCGCCCCCGCATCGCTTCGGGAGATGTACCTTCTAGTATTTCAAACTATAGGTACGTGTTATTGCCTCATTTTATTAATTAAGCCTTCAAACACAAACGTGCAAATCATCCCCGGGAATCATAGAATCGAAATAACATCTGTCTTGTCCTATTATTAGCTTATTGCCAATTTTCAACTAAAAAAATTGAGTAGTTTAGGCTTTAGTTGCTGACAAACATGGGCGATTAAAATCATTTATCAAGTCGTTGCTACGAGTAATCTGTTCGTTTGCCGACTTTTCCAATCAACAAAATCAGCTGCAAATCAATATCGCGATCAGCAAAAAACAATCTATGAATGAGCGGCTAACACGAGCATAAAGAGTGTACAGTGAGCATGAGTCGCAAAGTTTTCTTTAGAATCAGCGTGGAAGATCCTATTACGCCCGAATGCAATTGCGCAATATTTGTAGCGCCGGGAACTGTTTCTGACTCAAACGGGTTTTCCGTCGAATAATATATCAACAACCAAACCTCGTGTTTATTAATACAACGGATTTTGCTGAGATTTTTCAGTCTCGATAATAAGGAAAAAATGTAGGTCGAGGGTCGGGGAATTGGAAATGTTTATCGTCGTGTTTAAAGTTAAATCGATTCAGTTTGCTCGCTGACTGTTAAGTAGACAACATCCATATTCAACGAGGAACTGAATGTCAGTTGTGCGAGTAGTTTCCTAACAAATTATACGGGATTGAGACCGCTGGGAGCCGCCGACACCCCTTCCTACAGACAGCTTTCAAAATCAATCAATCTAAACTAAAGAAAGGTAAAGTTGTTTCAAAAACTGTAATCATAATCGCCAAAGGGGCAGATGTGGGCAGTCTATAGCCCGAAAAATATTTACGTTGTAGTACCTACTCAAAGTAAATCAATCTTTTAAGTCCACACATCACTTCAAAAGTTATTTATAGACAAATCTGTCTATAGTTGTATATTTCCCATACTTCTGCCCCCTCTAGGGAATTTGCTGTTAACGCCCCTGGTTAATTATGTTCTTATCAATGTGGGTACCTCCTGTAGTTAACCGCAAAATAACAATTAATTGGTAGGTAACTGGGGTATTTACGTATACGTTATGTAGGTAGGTATTTAAATTGGTTGTTACAATTTACTATCATTGAGTCACTGAGCTTTGTTTTGAATACCCACCGAGGTTAAAATAGTTTGATCCGATCAGTGTAATACTGGTCACAGGGAAATTTAAATACATACTATGTATCATTCCAATTTCTGCCACTCTGGTAATCGAACTCAGGAATGACTAAAAGCAGATTTACCTACACGTATAAACACGAATCCTTGAACCTTTTCTTAGCCGAAAATCGAAAGGTTGCAACATTTTATTGAAAGTGACTTAAGGTGGCAAGAAATATAAACGTAGCTAGCCAGCGGTGAGGCGGGGTCGGTGCTGGTACTGCCGGTAACGGTCTGACGTCATATTTCCCGGCGTCCGCACCAGACTCGCCCAATCGCCCGTTACCATTCTGCTTATTTTTACGTCGTCGACGTCACATTTCCCGGGCTTTTCTACAGACGTCGTAGGGACGGGTTTGAGTGCGTGTTTGAAGAGTTTAGCGAGCTAGTTTTGGAGAGGAAATGATTTAGAAGTGTAAGGTTATGTTTTTCTTTTTCTTTCATGGACGAGCGAAAAAGTGCTGTTGATACGGTAAAGTCGTTCCTATTATCTGACCTACTATGTTCATTACTCAAAGATCTGAGCAGTCGCCAATTATATTCCGCTTAAACCATTTATGAACTTAAGATTACAGGATAAAATAATCAGTGTAAAATATGCGTTGTAGTTTTGTTAGAACTCACAGCAAATACCTAATATTAGACACGAGGCAAAATCGACTTACTGCGTCGGTGTTGTGTAAAGTATTTAAAACAATAGCGAAAGGTTTGCAAGTGGACCGTTTTCTCCTGATTATTACATCCGTCGACTCTACTTCTATAAAATAATTATGTTTATCGCTCGTAGTAATGTGTGGGACGTGTGCCTCGTATCGGTTTATGAGGAATGGGCAGCGGCTGACGTCTTTGTCGCCGCCAAAGAAAACACTTTTCCGCCGTTTTACCATGTTTTCCAGCGGAGATTTATTTTACTGAGTACTTGCTCGCTGTTCTAATAAAACAATTTAACGAAGCGTTTTCATATTTATTATGGTTTCTTACCTATTTATAAAAAGATGTATTTATTAGCTATTGGCCATTATAGGTCCACTGAGCACGGGTCTCTCCTCATAATTGAGGAGGCCTAGAGCATACTCCACCATGCTGGTCCATTACGCTTTAGCTCTTAGCATTGCCTAATCGTAATATCACAGAGAAGGAAGGAAATGGTGCCTTATGGTAATTGACCGTGATGTTGAAATTAGAAGTCATCACTTGGACAGTGTTCATCTGGACTGACAAAGTCGCCATACAAATCGACATTACAATACTATTACCCACTGATATATTCTTTGTCATATCATCTTGTAGTTTTCGAATTTCATCATTTACAAAATGTTGTTGCTTGTCCTAATATACCATAGCTAGTAGATAGACGTCTTCTTAGTGTTATCTGCATCCTAAATCCTAGCAACAGACAGCGCATCGAAACAGTCAAGCTGCAGTGGTAGAGGATTAGCATAACCGCAAGTAGACGATGGCGACGATACTGACAGGATGGACCATTGCCTGACTTGGTCGGCTTGTGGTCACCACTGCCGTGAGTTTATCAGCTAGTCTTCAAGTACAGGCATAGGTAAATTTACGAAATATAGAAGTGCGTGGGTATAAAGATAGTTAGTTATTGCGTTGGTGTGTGAAAAGAAATATAAGAAATGTAATGGCTGTCTCTTTTGTTATTATTTTATTCACGCAGTAATAAATGTGATACACGCTAATAAAGATGTGGCTTAGGTTTCCCAATACGTTATTTTACTTTACAAAGAACACTATCTTTAACAAACGCATCAAAGTTACATAGAGTAGGAAGATGAAATTCCACAGATTTTAGATTCACGAGTGTTCAAGTGGGAAATTCCGACGGCGCGGCGGGAATATTCGCAATGGTAATTGAACTAAACGCAGTAGTAACCTGTGGTCGTAGCATTACGATTTACGAGTTGCAACTCAGAGGCTGCGTGCTACCTAATCTGTGGCATCATTCGGCGCGTCACAAATTTCAAATTATCAGAGTCCGTTCCATTCGGGGGCAATGACCGGAATGCTCTGGCGGGAATTTCTGGCAACTTCGTATTCTGTATGGGATTGAGGACTGAGGTTTTACCTCGGGAACCGTTTGAATTATAAACGTACACACTACACACGTTAAATAAGAGGACTTTGAATCGCGCACAAGATTTACACTAGCTTCATATTTTATGGTCTATTTTCTATGGGCTCTGAACATAAACACAACATCTACAAGAGGACGCTAAGTACCTCAAATTGCAGAAGAAAACTATAGAACTATTATGGTTCTTTAACGCTGTACTAGTGTTTTGTTAAACTTCGTTTTGTATATGCTGTAGTTACCTTCTACTACTCTAATGCCAGAAAAAAGCAGGGGTTTCACGAAGCGAAGCGAGGCTGAAATACTAGAGTAACAATACCGGAGATGTGTACCTCATTCTAAACACAAAGACAGCTAAGGTTCAGTACAGATGTTATCGAACCTGTTAAGATAGCTACGTGCCGTAGGCTAAACGACGTACGATACGGGGACGACACGTGACTGATTAGCGTTACGACACGACTGGCTGACGACTGACGACGAGACATTATCTGAACTCATTAGAGCGTCTCATCGATTCCATTGTAGCTTGTTATTGAGTTCAAACACCTGGCTATGTTTTAGTAATATCGGATTAATGGATGTTACATGTCATTAGCGATGTATTATACCTGCAAGTTCGTGCGTGATTTACTGACAAGTAATACGTTTGTTTATTACATTAATCAATTATAAACTACTACTAACAATCATTAACAGAAAAACAAAAACCCGTCTGCTAAAATGGGGGGGTATTCTAACAAAATAAATAGCCCTTGATACTCTTACAACGGAGGAAAATTAAATGACACTGCATACGTCAAAATACGTAAAGCCTTTAGGCTGTAGAGCGAGCCAAAAATGGACATACATACATACGTACATGCGCTCGGAAAACATTACTCTGCTGGCGTTGTAAAGTCAAAATAGTTACAATTATGTTGTTGAGAACTGCGATATTTTAATTCGCCTCTTTCAGATCAGCGGGAAATTCCGTAAACTCTTGAATCAAATTCCAAATCCGATGACACTTGCTACTTGTATCAACATACGATCAAGCGAGATATTTTAATATTAAGGAGGAAGGCCTCGAAAGAGGGATTTAGGGTGTTTTAAAGTTAACGGGAAAAAGTTTGATTAGCTGGTTTTATCTGAGAGGTCAGCCCCGGGGCGGGCCGTTTAACAGTGGCCGAATTTATCGGCCGCTCACGTCTCTGTCGCGGCCCACGGTACGGACTGCTGCTGACTGGATCTAGAATAACCTTTTCATAAAAAGAGTACCGGGAGTTTTTTTCCTCCGGCTTTTTTTCCTTCCGGCCGACACTAGCTTACTTAGGCTTAAGTATAATGTAATCTGTTCATAAAGCCGATGATATAATAGGTATCGTCTAACGAGACTTTAGGAACTTTAATTTAATTTTTATAATGTTATTAATATTATAAGTTTTGACATTCGTTCAGTGATCTATTAGTTCCTTAGACGAAATAAATGATTTGAATTTGAATTTGAATTTGAATATTCTAGACTAGCCTAGGATGAGTGGTCAACCTGGTCTAGCGATCAGCGACATCACAGCATTTTGCAGATACGTTATCAGCTAAATAGGAAGCTTAAGAAAACTTAGTTTGTTTCTTTACTCTATATACGATTGCTCCAGAAGGAGGTCAATGATTTTCGAGTGCAAGTATGTATGTAGGTATGTATATGTTCATTTCTTTTAGACGTTCTACAGAACAAACGGCTTGATGGATGGTAACCATTATGATGCTGGATACGTTTCTATTATGGCCGTAAAATTTTTGCCTCCCCACCTAATTCAGCAGTCGAGGTTTTGTTAAACACACATAGCGCACGCTACATCCTATGAGTTAGTCCCCGACCAGCCGCGGATTCGCCAATGGCATACAAATTCATCTCCAGATATTTGAAGGTAACTTTGTTCTGTCTATAAATCCGTCAGCTTCCAGATTGGACGCGGCAGATGAAGGTACGCGGCAGTGGCAGCTGTTCCACATCATACACCAGGATTAATGTGCCTTATTGTATTAGTAATAGAGTCTACAATTGCATCATATTGTTACGTCATACATCATTTTTATTAAGTAGGTACCATCTCTTATGGCATTATGTGACTATTTCAAAGCACACCGTAGGTATCAAAGTCAAATTGTAGTATTCATTTCATTCAAGCAACTAATAAATCATTTAAAAGATAGTCAAAATCAAAACATTAATAATCCAAATTATATTAAGCACTTATATGACAAAATAAATTACATTTATCTAAGTCATTATAATTTAATTTGTTGTTAATCTATTTGTGTGTGATTCTATGGTAATTCCTGATCACTTGATTGACAATAATCTATCATGATCATCAGTTTTATAAAAGAGTTATTAGGACAGTCTTAGTACTTTGAAGATAACATCACCTACTGAAAATGAAATTCAAGAAAATCATAGATCGATTTAATTATAGGTACCATGTAACATTTAATATTTTAATTTACCTAAGTTAAGACATCGTACAATTAAATTGTACTAAATCAGTTCGATCAGAGTAGCGACGTCGTACAAACGCGTCGTTTGTACACAAAAAAGTTTAACTCAAAAAGAAGTGAAGTGCGGCGTTCACTGAAATCTCAGACAGACAGCCTCACTCCGCATGTTTATTCAATAGCGTTTTTCCGCTTTTTTCCCAACTTTCACGACCCTATTCCGTGGCTCGTAAAACTCAAATTGCTACTAATTTCCAACTGAAAGTTAATTTTTAACGTCGGCCGCATTATATGCACATTATGCAGATATAAACATGAATTGGCCGGAATCTCTTTACCTCGATAGAATGTCGGCCCGCGGGCGGCCGCCAAATACGGAACGCATTCAAATTTATGCACATTTATTTGGTCCGTAAAATATGGAAACTGCCATAAAAACTAACTTAACTCTACGTCACCGTTTGTATTAGATAACTGAGAGTTTGTTATGATACCGCAAGCTGGGCTGTTTCATTAGTTTATAGTTAGGTTAGTTACTTTGTTCAAACAGTGTTTGGTAAGCTTAATCATTTTTTTTCTTTTTTGTCTCTATTACTGTCTGTAGGTAGGTACCTACATAGATACATCTAACAAAACATTTGGACAACTTAAGTCAGGCAGGTATTACGAATTTCATTTAAGTAATTACAGTTATCAGTTGTATTTTTTCCTCTAAATTCGACAAGAAAACATGGGTTGTCGTGATCATGATCTACCTTATTATCTGGCTCTGTAAGTAGGTAGGTACCATTGCCGTACAACAATTGCGTCGCGGAACTCGAAACATTTCGTTCGCGACAATCATAATATGGATAATGAGCGGCGTTAAAATAATTATAATTGTTTCAGCCGGACCGTTTCGAGCCACCGAGGCGGTGGGTGAAACTCTTAATGAGTTCAGGGCTGGCAGCCGAGCGCTGCGCGAAGTGCGCCAGTAATGAGGATATCCTTTGTTTGTGGCATCCTTCACGTAACTTATACTGCAACTTCGCGGCATTTTCTGGTTTATTATGTAATGACTTTGCATAAAAAGTTGCCTATGCAGGAGAAAAGTAAAGCGCTTCATTGTTCCGATGATAAGTTTCCTCCGTTGAGATTCCTAGTCACAGATAAGAGATGGCGCCACGTGTTCTATTCAGGTTAAAATAGTATGCGTAAACTTTCTCATCATTTTTAAGATGATATCAATACATAGTTTATAAATAGCCTGTATAGTTATCACAATCACCTCTGCGCACATTACGACTTTGTGAAATTAAAACATCTATTAACAATAATAAAAAACTCTATAGGTAACCGTAAATTGTACAATTATAAGTTTAATATAAAAAAGTATGTACAACAAATCCTGAACAGCCAACCTGTTATCCCTTTTCAAATCAATTGCCGGACTGGTAGGCGTGGCTTCGGCACTAAGCCGAATAAATGAAGGCCCAAACCTATCTCGACGCGATTGTCCGCTATTTACGCCTTTTACTACATCTCCAAACCTTTTCCAACATGCAAATACTGGCCGCGACTTGCTTACACTTCATTTTAGAATAAATATTTGATCAGCAGTCTGTACAAGGGTCGAATTTGGAAAAATCCTTAGGGTGTGATTACGTCGCGTGCGGAGGAAAAATGAGGCTTCAATTTTACGATTTCATCGTTGAATACGCGGCGGCAGGCTTACGAGAATAACGTTTCGCGTCTTCATAGCTACAATCATTTTGAGTATTCATATATTAATGCGTGAAGGGCTCAACTTTGGGTTTTTAAACTTAATATGTGAGCGTTATAGGTACTATTACTCAAAGCAATTTTTGAAGATTTTTTGCCTCTCCCCCCTCCCGAGTAACGTTCCGTAACGGTAACATTTTTCAGTAACGTAGATCAAAGTAATGATATTTTGTTTGATAACTTTGTTAAAAGTTACGTACCTAATACACAAACGACCATTTTCATTTAAAAATGTATCCATCTTAGAATAATTACACTATGGTAGGTATCCTATTATTATTATTCTATGGTATCCATCCATGTTGCCAAGTTGAAGAATTATATTCAATACTTTTTTATTACATACTAATTTAAAAAAACAATGTTACGTGAGGCGTTGTTCGACCCCCCCACCTATGTAACGCATCATATAATAACATTTTATACAAACCCCATTCCCTAAAATGCGTTACGTAATATTTGAACGGCCACAAACTAATAATTCAATATTGTTGATGTTTCGTATTATTACAAATTCTTTTGATTGCATCAACCATAAACTTAATTTAAGTTACTCTGTATTTAGTGTTCTGTGTCCATAGACAAGTTGGACTTTTTTTATAAATCTGACACAAGATGGCGTTAAATGTCATTGTTAATGGCGCGCGAGTCGTTGAAAGGAAACCGTGTACGCAGCCAAATTGCGAGTTAATAATATAAAAGTTAGTTCTAAGTGTTAAAAGTTACGTGCAAATTAATAGTGCGTCTGTGCAAATGAAGATGAGTGCTAGAATCGTCCCTAAAGGAATTCCACTGACTGAAGCCTGTCGCCAGTTCCCGATGAACAACGCGAGATCAGCGCGGGACAAAAGGTCAGTGATTTAAATACTGTCTACTTGTATGGCTAAAAGTTACTTAAATTTTCAGTGCGCGTCAGATTCTTTCGTACGATAATACAGGTGTACGTGATATAGGGATGATATTTTTTGCTTTCTTTTTTGGAAGTAGGTACTTAGTAACACGACTGTCTCCACGCTGGAGTAGGTACCTAGGTGCTAACAATTTGTCAGGCTTCAGCGGCAGATTACTAAAGAATTGTTAGTTTCCAGTTTCATTATAATCGAATCGATAAATCTCATCGTGCGCCAACCACCCTCGGCACTCGTTGATAAGTCACTCGCCGAGATAAATGGCGTTCATTATAATATACAGGGTGAATTTTTTAGCACTCCAGGAAAAATATCGGTGCGTATAAACGGAGTGGGTACCCATAAAAGATTATTGATAGGTATAATTTTTCTTAATTCTCGTGTAGGAACGCTCGTTTAACTTATTTAGAAATGATTTTTTACCGACTTACCGGAAACTCTCTCGGCTTTATTGAAATATAGGTAGCTACGTTGGTTCTCGTATTTTACTACTAAGATAATTATAGGAGAGGAATTAAAAGTTATGAACAAAGTATTTAAACCTACAAAAATGTATGTCTTTATATCAGTCAAAACAAAAAACTAATATCCATTATTACTCATTTTAGTGATTCGGTTGAATCTTGATATCAAACCTTACTTCGCCGAGTGTTTGTGAAAGCAATGGAATCGCCGTAATGTTGGTAGCTCTGTTATGAAAGCTATGTACCTTCTATATCGTTATAATGTTGTCATAATGGTAGCGCGATGGCGGCGGAAGTTAAGTTTGATCATCATCCTACATTATTAGTCACCCCGGTATTGTGGAATGCCGTTAATTATAACGACGCGTCGTTACTATTTAAAGATATGGTTTTAACCCAGACTGATGTATCGATTTCATGGTTATAGGAAACTATTACAATATACAGTACTTTAGGACAATACTAAACTTTTTGGAAGTAAACCTATAAAATCATAATATAGAAAACACTGTATGACAGATTTTTTAGGAGAATCGAACCTTCTTTTATAATACGATTTGAATATAGTTTTTCAACTAGCTGGAGTGGAATACTTAAAACAGTTTTATGTTACCTACTTAAAAACGTTTTGATAGAAATATTGAAAATCAAATTCAGTCTAATCTATTTAAGCTTTAGTAAATTGAAAATTCAGTTTTTTACGAAGCGAAATACGAAAATGTGTAGAGCCGTCATTAGCGCGCGCGAGGTGTCCCACGGGCCGGCATTAAAGCTAAACACACACACACACACGACGGCGGTCGACATCATCAATTTTAATTTGCGTAAACAACGTAAAGCCTCTCTTGAAAGAGGCCTTTTTATTGCGAACAGAGAGCGGGAACATCCACTCGTCGCTAACGGGTTGTCATAACAATTATGTTATGATAACCATTCGGTTTGCGCGTTGACACTTTGGGAACTGTTGGGTCACGGTCATATGGTCGCTGGTTGACCTGTGCTGGGGCTCGAGTACCTATCCTGTAAGCAGCATTTTTAAATTCATACGTCAAGGGTTGTATTTTTGGTAACTACGTACGTTATATACCTACCCATGTAATGTTAGCTTTCCGCCCGCGGCTTCGCCCGCGTGGAATTCGGTTATATCGCGCGACTTCTTCGCGATAAAAAGTATCCTATGTCCTTTCCAGTCCTATGTCCAGACAGACAGAGTTACTTTCGCATTTATAATATTAGTATGGATAGTAAAGATATACATATAGGTACCAACAGTTTCATAATATACACTTCATGGTATATGTAAGTAGGTATAGGTAATTTAAACGTTAATCAGCTCTATTTGTTGGTTTCCTTTGTTCGTTGCCTTGAGGGTACGTAATAGTGAGCAAATGAAGGAATCGCTTTAGTTAATCTCGTTAATTAATACGTCTGTGTAACGGGACGGGGACGGGACGGAGACGGGACGACACGCTGCAGTAACACGTGACACGGCTTGTGTATCTACAAATTAACAACGGTTCTCAAAGTTTTAACCGGGAGGAAGTATGGATGAAAATCTGTATAATCTATTTTTGATACCTCATCATTCCAAGCAAAGGGGGATTATTATAGGTTATTTGTTTCTGTATACTACATTTAAAACATCAAGATATATTATTTAGCAGTCAACAGAACAGGAATCGTTTCTCTGTGAGATATTAATATCCTTTTTTTCGTAAGATGAAGTACGGGCAGTTGTTGTTAAATTAAAATTGGTCAAATCATTTAAAAGGAGTTCAGTGACAATCACACATAGGTATGCTACAATATCTACATTCTCTCACCCATTTGATCCTTCAACTGATTGGAATCAGGGCGATGTAGTCTTGAGTGTTAACATTATTAACTTAACAGAAGCCTTCACTCTTCTAAGAAGAACTTACAAGGAGCATGTCTAGAAAAATAATGAAATATAATCTAAATACACAGTGCCATTTGAGGAGCACTGGGTTTAGAGTATCTTGTTTCCTTAATTCGTCGCCGCTCGATTGCTTAGTGCGACACAATTTATACACGGGTGGTAGCCTGCCGTCTCCATACGAACCCGGCACTCCTAGCACGCTCCCTCCTTTGACTAATTAGACGGTTCCAATGCAGCTGCTAATACAGACTAATGAAGGTCAATATGGTGGAATAGAATGTCTTAGATCTTGAACGGTTTATGGTTGAATTGAAGCCGATTGAGGATTTATTTGGGTCGATTTTATTAGGGTTTTGGGTGGGCAGAGAGGCTGTGATACGATATGTCGCGTGTAAAATGCTGCCTTAAAACTTTTCAAAGTTAAGATATCATAACAACGACAATGTCAGTGACACTTCGGTATACATTGTGCTGTCGAAATTTCAATGGTAAAATGCTGTCCGTAAGCAATGCTATTAATTTTACATCAAAACGCAAACTTGTTTGTTGTTACTATTTTAAAAATTAAACATACGCGCTACTGAATTATTAAATAAGGAAGGAGGATGTTTCATTTCTAAATCCCGTTTCTCGTAAAGGATTCAGAAAGTAAAGCACTACAGAGAAGTACCGAGAATGGGGGCTAATGACAAAAGTTTCGGAGGGTATATTACCTTAATCGGTTCCATTTTAATTTGATAGTAGTTGTTAAGCTTTCTTGAAAGTTCTTCGGACGGTTTAACGCGGTAGTCCTGTGACAAACCTCACGAGCTTAGTTTATTCTTATGACTTCACATGGACCCTCCTATTGGCTACATATACTCGGTTTTAATAGAGAAATACTGCGACAGATTGCAAAAATGTAAGTAGCAATAGTTAAAGAAAGAAAGAACAAAGTTGTACTTAAGATTTCATTACAAAAAGATTTTAGACAGGCAATACTCCAAGATTACAGCTAAGTATATATAAATTTAAAAAAGATCAACGGTACTAATTGGAACGACAAAAGAAAGTTTCCACTTACATATAAATGGCGTTCTAAGATGATATCAATAAAGTTAGTAGGAATGACATAAGGGATTTGTTTAGCTTATCAAATGAAATAATGTAAGCATTTTGAATTAAAACCCAAATTAAACAACAATTTACATGATGTGAATAAGCGTTCATTCAGCATAGAATGTTATTTACTTAGCCAACGCGGGACTAACAAAGATTACTTCGCTATTCGCCGCACAAGAATGGAGTAGTCGAGCACTACACAAACACAATTATGCCTGCGTTAGATGTGGCGTGTGGCACGGCTCACGAGGCCGACGAGCCCCAACTTGGATATTCATTTCGTATTTATTCAGTTGCTAGTTTATTTGGATGGGATGTTAGCGAAGTACCGCTTCGGACATTCGAGGGGTCGGAGCAAACAGTGTCGTCGGATTAGGATTCTTTTATGGATACATAAAAATAACGAAGTAGGACGGACCTGAAATTGGCAAGTTAATATACGGGAATATCATACTTACTATAACATATTATCTATTTGAGGGAACTTTTACAGTCAGACCGGGCCTCGAACCTGGGACGCTATGTCATACCACTATCATAAAAGCGACGTGTCAGTCGTTATGCTACATATTTTGTGCAAAACGTATGTAAAAACTATAAAACGAACGCGCAACGAATATCAAGCAATATTCTCAGCACGTCTGGATGAAACATCGTCAACAAACGAATAAGGGCGATAAAATTAATGATTTTGTTGTGCGCAGCCATCGCGGGGACGTACAGACAATGCACTCTTCTTTGTTCTGTCGCGCTGTCGCGGTGTCGCACTGAAAACTACCCTGTCACTCTTTCACCCACACCTCTATTGATTGAAATTCTATTTTAAAGACATAGTACAATATGATCAGTAGTTAGGGACAATTCAAGTACGTAGGGTTGCGGTGATATTGCTTATCTTATACTGTAATACCAGCAATCTGGTTTCAAAAAACTACGACTAATTGTGATGAAAATATAAAGTTGGAGTTCTTGTGTTGTTTTTAACCGATTAAGCATTACAGGCTGGCAGCTCCCATGTTTCTTTGGTGACAAACGTCTTTTACAAGGTATTGTAATTACAAATAGTAGGTACTAATGAATCGTCCGACATCGTGTGGTTCGGGAAAAATTGTTTTGAATCTAATTAGTATAGTATGTAGTGTAGGGACTAAATGTAAATACGCCTTATTGTATTGTATAGTAAAACCCAGACAATATTTTTGTTACTCACTCATTTGTCATTTCATTTATTTTATTCTAAGTAGGTACTTCTGTTTATACGAATTGCCTTGTAAAAATTCCCACTATCAATTGTATATTATCCATCTAAAGAAAAATTTCCTGTATAAACAGTTATAACAAAGATTATTAAACTGAAGGAAGAAAAATAGGGTTAATAAAGTAAAAAAAATACAATATCAATGCACATTGGGCATTCGGCTATTATAATTTCAAATTGAGAGTCGTAAATGGGTTTAACGGGAAGCTTCGGCGGTTTCGTGAAAGGACGACCGTAAAGGTAATGGGTATAAATGTTAATATGACGAGGAAAATCGGATAAAAATCACCTCGCCATAGGCAAAAAATAAAAATGTTATAATAGTTGAGCTTTAAAATAGACGTATGGTTATTTTTGGTATAATCTATAAGTATCTGAATGTTTCAGAGTTAAAAACTAGTTAGGCTCTCTGAAAATCCATGCCATAGCAAGTAATGAGAAAATGTTACGTTAATTTTCGATTGTTTTGATTACCTAATGGATAGCGAAGTATAATTTATATAATCCATTCCCTTCTTTCTACTGACAAATGTAGTGGTTAGATGATTCTCTATTCTACGACAGGCATAGCAGCAACCATTTGCCTAAATCCTAGTCTTCGAAAGCTCCCTAGCCGCTGACGGTCTCTTCAGTATGCAAACCGCAAACAACTCTTGCTCAGATAACGAAGCGAAAGAAATTTCAAGAAGCGAAGCAAAAAAGAAATCCTGGCAAATATGAAAAAGGCCTGAAACGCAGTTTTATTTCACCGCTGTGCTGTTGTTCAAATTATTAAAAGCTGAACTTGAATAGGTAAAATATAGCAGGAAAAATAAAACGCCCACCATTTTTCAAAACAAACGGCATCTTTATGAAATTTGTTTTCATTTCCTCTTCGAATGCAACTGCGTTAAATGTTTTTGAGTTATGAATGAGGTGAAGAGGTTATGGGGTTCTTGGCGGTGAGTTGATGTTAAATGTTTCATTGTTTCGAAGTCCTAGTTTCAGGGAGTAAGCACAACCCTTGGCACCAATGTACTACATTTAGTTGTTACTTTCAGTTCTAATGCGTATACTTCTTAAGTATAGGTTTGATATTTGTCAGGGATTTACCGAATTTTCAATAATATAGGGGGCGTCGCGGAAGGGTTCTCAAAATACTTCCAGGTAAAACCCACACGAAAGTCTTGTGAAATTCATGTGACCTAATTTATGATTGGCCGCTTATTACGCAACTTTCTCATAAATGTTTGCGGAAAGTGACGGGAATTTCCACGATAGTAGCTCTTCGTTGTATTTA
The DNA here is from genome assembly GCA_001278395.1 of Lerema accius. Lineage (NCBI taxonomy): Eukaryota > Metazoa > Arthropoda > Insecta > Lepidoptera > Hesperiidae > Lerema > Lerema accius. The sequence continues at coordinate 62,739 of LGAG01000459.1, forward strand.
CTTACTGGGTCATACACGGGGAAAGTCACGTTAGTAAACATCAAAATTTTCCTAATGTTATTAAAAGACCAATTTCATATAACCGAGTACTTATCTTCGTCAATCTGATAAGAAAAACAATAACTTATCGCGTATCCGATTATTATCCGCTAAAGGAAATTCCCGAGGGGAAAACCGGAGCGTACCTACTCGTTAGTTGTAAAACTGATGTTAACACTTTAATAGTGAGAGTAGGCAGAGACTACGTTACTCTGTTTTGTGCTACAGGCCTCAAGCGTCTCTCGTGATGTTTCGGCCTAGAGTCGAGGGCACTCACCTGGCCTCCGTCGCTTGAGACACTCGAGCCAGCAAACAACTCAGAGATTCACCTAACAAGTGTACGATGGAATAACATATCGAATTTGCTTTGATATGTTTGTTTTCTGCAAACTGTAGTGGCATAGGGCAATAGTAAGTTTTCTACGTACTATTGTATAGCGTAGTAAGTTTTGTCAATAATTTGATTTTTATTGCGCTCATTCTATCAATTGTAAGAAATGTTCTATCTAGGTAATAGTTTGATATTTAATATTTTATATTAGTGATAGGTTTAACAACCAAAAAAAGTGTTCTATGTTAATAACGTGTGTCTTTATCGTCTTTACTTTTTTGCGGCCTCGTTTGAACTCAAAACAAAAAACATGTCTATTAATTTGTTTTTGTATATCGACATATCTGATCCGCGATTGACGACAATGTTACGTTGACTTGGATTGACGCATTTGAGGACCAATTTTGTATGATTTTAGTATCAACGAACGGACGATAAATGTAGCGCCATTTAGCGCGGTATTTACTATTTTACGTTTAGTACTATAAGTCAATGACGCCACTTTTCTTCTTCCAAAAGCAAGTCACGTATTAAATTGGGTCTTTGTTATAAAAACAATTATACCTTTCCACTATCTGTCTGATCAGTTTCCTTGATAGGCCAAATTATTCGCTTCTTAACCTCGGTTTCCCTCATTATGTAGTGGGGCATGGGGTAAGCATTTAGATATCCCGTCACTTATGGTTAATGAATCGTTACGAAAATGACTTACAACTATTTCTTTATACGGTTTAAGCTATATTGTCTTAGTTACTCGTACACCACAATTATATTGAGTATAGCTTGTTTATAGTCCTTTAGGTGGTCGATATAATATTTTACTATCGCTCAAGTTTTTTTTTATATTTTTTATTATAGGCTTCCTTGTAATACAGGGGTAACTTGAATATCTAGACTAGATCCAGTTGACATTTAGTTTGAGCTAATTCAAATAAAACAAGACGTTATCTTACGATAGGTATCGCTTAGAACACTACTTACTGGACACCCTGTATATCATCATCATCAAGTGTATCATCAAAGCAATCTACTATACCAAATCAGAATAAAGCCCTAAGCGTGGTTACATCATTTAGTGACGTAGAAGCGAGTAACCGGTGGCTAAAGGTACCTCATAATCTCCCTAAGCCAGGATACAGTCCCCCGATCTCCGTAATGACGGCTCTAAATCAACGCGAATGCGCTCACGACGAATTTTAAAAGGACCTCTTTACGTAATTCGATGTGAGCCGCTTTGACGAGCTTCTCAAATGCTCTATTTAATAAATCGCGGGATGGTGGCGACCACCTGCCGCCAGCTGCTGTGTTGACTGCGGTTGTTAGGACTTATAACTAAATTAAACAGAATTATAAGATCTAACTCATTTATTTTTACGTCTTCAGAGGAGTTGCTTTTCCATTTTCTCTTCCATTTCGAATTACCTTTACGAAATGGGGGTCGGATTAACAAAACGTACCTATGTGTATCAACTTAATTGTGTAATGTGCATCTCTCATTTATTTAGGTATGATTTTTGGTTTTAATCCTTCTTGATTTCAACCACATAACATCATACTGTATGACAGTGAGGAGTTTTTCATCCGATATGGCAAGAGGATGGCAAGAGGATAACAGCTCACTTAAAGAATTTAAAAAATATAAAATAACCTAAATAACACAAAATGAATTTAAAAATAAACAAAACAATAAAACTTCCTAAGGTCTCGATAGACAAAACCTGTCATGTCATCGGCTTTTCTCTATTTCTTTATATTAAAATTAAAGACTACTAGTTTCTACGATCAAAAAGTTAATTCCCTGACGGGAAACAATCCCTTAACTACAATAGAATATTTTATAAACAGCGGCACAGTACCGGTAGCGGATTCCGTTCCGGAGTGGAATCGCCGCTAATTCAAGGTAAAGTTCCGGAACCGTTCGCCGGATGTTTAGCCACTTACTGACGACAGAGTTTGACTTTAACTTCAAATTTAATAGGCGCTTTACGGCACTCGCGAAGAAATTTAATTACCTGAGTAACTTTCCTTTCTTCCGGTCGGCTTTGACGCGGAAAGTAATTGTAACGTTTAGTTATAACGAACGGATTATAGACTAAGTGCTTGGTTACTTGTTATTGTTTGATCTTCACCTGAAGGAGCTAGAAGGAGGGTTGGTTTTCGAGTGTAGGTATGTGTATACTGTATATTTTGTCCATATTTTTGACCTACGGCAACGGCTTTACACATTTCAACATAATAAATGAGGTGTCATTGTGAGAATGAAAAATCTACGATTTTTTTTTAATGACGGTACCTACCCCTCATTAGAATAGTATTTTGTTTTTCTATAAAATAATAGTGCTTAGTTACTTTCAATCTGTATTTTAAACAAATCTTTTCTATTAATTAATATGCAGGTATTGTATTAATTTTCAAAGCAACTTGAAATTGTTTTATTTCAATTTGCTAATGAACCCCGCGGGTCTGTTTCTGATAGAAAAATATGAAATGATAATATAAATGTTTACGATAGCGTTAGAGAATATTTTCACAGAGCAGACACAAAAAGAATTTAACTTTTTTATTGAAATGAAGTTAACTATCCAGCATACAGACCATTAAGAAATTAAATTCTATTATTCAGAGTTCTCAGTAACAATGCGATATGTTATCGGCCTATTGACGTAGTGCAGGGGTTCTAAACCCGAGGGCCGTGGACATTAGATGGTCCCTGAAAGCACCCCAAATTGGTTCGTGAAGACATCATAAACAATTTAACTGCTACGGACCCACCCGAACTTCACGTGGTTGTAATTAAGATATTGTTTTATACATTTTAGCGTAGGTATGTCATTCAGTGATAACGTTATATTTTAAAAGGATAATAAGAATTTTTACTAAAAAAAAATCGTACGTTAGTTTTTTTTTACTTAATCATTACTCAAGTAATTTAAAAAGCTTGAGCTCTATAATAAGAACATAATGGCTAAATAGTCAGTAGTCCGGAGAAAAACAGACATTTTATTAAATGATCCCCTATCCCTAAAAGGTTGAGATCCCCTGTGTAGTAACATAGCAACAATGAGAATAGTTACTCGAGGTACTGAGATAGTTGAGTAGTAGGGTCAATAACCTGTAGGTTAATAAATTATCTCGGGAGATAACAAAGTAATAAGTGTCTTAATATTATGATCTATAATAAACATTGGTGAGTTATTATTATGATACACTAGACGATGCCCGCGGCTTCGCCCGTGTAAGAGTGGTTAAAAAACATATTGGATTTATCCCAAGGGTACCTATAATCGGGACACAATCTATCATGATGTCCTATTCCTGGATGCAAACTATCTGTGAGCCAAGTTTCAGCTTAACCTGTTCAACGGTTAGAGCGTGAAGGACTTACAAACATCCCAATATCCAAACATCCAAACGTCTTTACAAAATGTCACATTTATAATATTAGTAGGATCAGTAGGATACTAATGCAAAGGCTGAGATAGCTGGTTTTGTATTTGTCTGAAGTTTGTTGGTTCCGAGGTTGACGCAAAAAATCTAAAAAAATTACGTACCCTCTAAAAACTCCTTCATGCGCAGACTCGTTAAAAATTAATGGTGAACTGCTTAATATTACGACGAGCATATTATTGTCCTTTTTTTAATTACTGATACTAAGCAATAACGCTTCATTTAAAATTTCTGCCACGCTAAAAGTGGTTACAGTAATAAGAAGG
>LGAG01000459.1:73564-120538 GCA_001278395.1 Lerema accius
GTTTTTTAAGCCCCCCCTCATTGCATTACGTAACACTTGAACTTCCCCTTATAGTAAAACCAAAATGTCACCGACATTAATTATTCTGACGATTTCGCTTTGCTTCAGTACTCTATGATTTCACAAGTTCCATGCGTACTCTGTACTATTTTTGACAATTATCTCTAATCTGACATTATGGCACATGACGTTAAATTGCCGAAATGACATTTACAATCTAAACAAACAAGTATAACTTCAATGAAAGTATTGAGAAAAATATCAATAAATTATTATATTACAATATTTTTGGAAAAACATATAGATTACTTTTGTAGTTTAAGTTACTGCGAATAATTATTTATATGACACGTTATACGGTCATAATTACCGTTCTCTATTAATGAGATATCTTAAATTAAAATTTTACTTTACAGTTATAACTTCTAATTAAAAGTTTTGATATCATCGCGCATCTAGAATGATGCCTTGAATATAATTTTATAGAATTTATTAGTTGTAATTTTATTATAATTTACTTTAAGTAAATATTAATAGTCAGTTGTTAAGTAATTTCTTAACTATCATTCCTGTTAAAAATAGTCTATTACGAATTTATTAAATTTTTTATAAGTCAGCCCTTAATATGCCGAGAAAATCTGATCTAGCAAGACTCACAAGAAAAGCTACACAAATGAGAAAGTTACGAGCAAGAAAAAGAGAGGAAAAAGAACGTCTGGCCGTTGAAATACTGAGTCAGTCACAGTCCTGTGTGTTCGATGAAGTCAAGCCATGTGTACAGTCTGTAGGCAAACTGTCTACACTGACTAAAGGCTACCCATGTATACCTGCTGAAGATAACTTGAGTGAACTTGCTGAATGCAGCTTTGGAAGTCAGTCAGACACTGAGTGCAATACTGAAATAAAATGTGAAATGCAGTGTGATGACCAATCAGAATATCAGATAAACTTCCCTATACCTTTTAAAAAGAGAAGGATAAACAATGATCAGTGTCATAACAATATATTAATTGAAAATCATGACCTACCTTACAAACAGAAGACAGAAATTATGGCAGCCGAGCTTAATCCAGCTTTAACTAAAATTAAGCAGGAGGACAAATTTGAGATGTTAACGGACATGCCCCTTTTCACTATTGTAAATTACAAATCATTTCCGTATTTGCCAATTATTAATCAATCATGTAGATTAAGTAAGGAATGTTAGGTATGTAATACAAGCAATTATTGTATGGATTTGGAAAACATTACCATTTGGTGGTAAAAATTACTACCTGAGACTTGATTTTGAAATTAATGTGGGATTAGCGTGACACTAGACTGTGCCTAAATGTGAAGAAAATATAAGGAAAGTGGAGAAGGACACTATTACTAAATATTTACATTACAGTAAAAATGTTGACTTTTATTTGTATGTGTAAAAATTAAGTAGGTATTAATATACTGGTAGAATAATACAAATGCATTTTTTATTTTAAATTAATACCAAATCACTGAGGAACACTTCTTACAGCAATGATTCTTAAATGGATGTTGGTGGTAAAATATAAAATGTATATTATTATAATGCCTAATAAAAATGAATAGCAATGTTTTTGATATCTTAAGGCACAGGTTCAATTAAGCCACTAGCTTGATATCTCTTTTTATTTTAACTTTATAAACATAAAGTCACACATTAAAAGATTTTTTAGATACTGCCCAAAGTAACAAAGAAGTAAGATGTTCAGAGGTAGAGGTACAAATTCTCAACTCATACCTAAAAACCTTGCTATGGAAACGAAGTATGAAGCCGCTTTTACCCGAATGACCCAGAAGAAGGGTTAATGGTTTTTTAACGTATGTCTATTTTGTTGACACGCTCTACATTCCAGACCAGACGGCTTGAAAGGTTGTGACATTATGAAGTGTTATTGAAATTATTCACATTTCCATTGCTACTAGAAATAATTTATCACTTCTCTTAAGTATCATAATTATTGTAACCCAAAAATCGCAATATTACAGGAGAGAGCTTTAAAATATTGAAAAGGCGGATGCGCCTAACGTTAGCGTTCGAGTAACGCATGATTACGCATAACTTTGCCAATATTTTGCTTCAGGTGATTAATGGAAAAAAGTAAAAACGCACATTTGTGCATTACGTTGATAATATACGTAGGAGGGGTCAATATGAGTTTACGTCTAGAAACTTACCGCATTGACATAGTTTTATGGCGAACTGCACTTACTACGGAAAATAGAATAAAGGAACCAACTTCCTAATAAACGAAATATACACTGCATCTTACTAAGTCCTAACAAATGAGCGTCTTATCATGTCCTATATAAGCAGCTGGCTCGAGCTAACAAGAGGCATAGCTTATGGCGAGTCGGGGCTAAAGCTACAGCATATTCAAGTTACCCAGGAACGGATCATTCCTTACCCGCTCATTAAGAGTGAGGCTTCGCTTTGTACGTGTAGCCGGAGTTCCGAGCGACAAAGACGATCTAAGCCCCTAGTCCAGCAGGATAAAGGCAGATACATTTAATGAGAATGTATTGTGCTCCTGTGTACCATTAGACATTAATAGTACATGCTTAGTTGATTATATATCGCTGCTGGATATTTGGACGATAGTTTAATCTTTGGGAAGTAAAAGGATATGTATAGTGTATACTGCTGTGTAAACTAAGTATTTGATAACTGATATTGGATTTGATGTGACGGTTATGGTTGCTAATGTCAATACAGTGGTGAATGCTTCTCATAATCCGTTTGCTAGTTTACGACGATAATACTCGTCTTAAGTAAGGGTATAAACGTATGTCGAATTCATTCAGAACTCCACTTAATTCACCTGGCATAAATGGTAGAATAAATAAGTCGAAGAATAATCGTACATAGTTTGCAAGTTGGTTAGCACATGAACTCAAGGTCAAATGAAAATTTATCAAACTATTCATAGATCAACATAGGGACCCGGTGACCCGGTCAAATAAGTCAAGAGCTGCTATTCAAAGGAATTGCTTCATTACCGATACTCTATATTGCTCCAAGTGTTTGCATCTCCGGATTTGTAAAGGGGCGCTTTCATAGACTGCGACAAACAGCAGACGTCAACGACAAACTGATAACATATTATTGCCGTGACGAAATACTATATTTTGCGGAAGTTATTTATTCGTGTAAAACTTTGACTTCAGGTGCAGTGAGGTAGTCGGAATCTATCAATTTCTATTTAGGTTAGGGGTCATTTAAGTATTGGGTAAGATAGGCACATGAGTCCTAAAAAGTACTTTAGATTACTTTCGGGTTACTTTTTTTTAGGTTATTCTTGATTTTCGGTGTGGAAGGTGTTTATTGGAAAATAATGACATACTCGTGGTACTATTGTCGTTGTTTATCTGTGACATCTGTCGTGAATCTTCTTCTGTGAAATGGCACCTTTAATCACAACTCTAGTAGGCTAATGCGATAGAGGTCGCGTAATTAAGCCCGATCCAGCTCTTGATGCGAGGTGATTGGGAACGAAGCATGATTGTGGAAAATTCTGCTTTTGTGACTCGTGTGCTAATTAGAAGCTGGATAGATCCCGGAGCCGTGGACGCTGCAGCTAACGAGCTATTGGAATGTGGGTAGTTGCAATTCTTCAGCGTTTTTGCTTGTAATTTTCAACTAGGTTAGAATCGCTAAGCAAAGTGTTTAACTCACTACTGACTGTTTCCTTTGTTTATTTGTGTTGTTCGTGGCACCTACGATACGTGGAATTTTTGATTGCAGCTCTAAGTGTTTAACGTAATCTAATTTAATTAGTTACTTTAACTTATCCTACCTTTAATATTATGTTTGGATAGATGACATACCTGTAATAATACTTGGTTATAGAGTTTTAAATATTGTCATTTCTGAATGCGGCCAGCAAACGTTAGCGAAGCGGTTAAAATATAAAATTGAAAACGATTTATACGTGACTGCGACTAGCAGATCGTTCATAAAACACTGAACGTTAGTTCGCAATAAAAACAATTGAAATTGATAAACGTTTTGTTTATTTTACGCTTTGGTTTCTACGTATTTATGATCGTTAGAAACTTTTGTCGTTTGCACATAGTGCTTACATTAAATTGTTAGATGGTTTTTCTATTTTGTGGTTGGTTATGAGTGACACAAAAGTACCTATACTTAGTAACAAATAAACACTTCGCATGACTTGCAAAATGTCATTGATGACTTGTCAAAAGTTCTTCTCTACCACACTTTACCTACGTAGGTACCACTGTTTCCCAACCTTATATTTAACTTTAGCTTTTTATCCTTCAGTGTTTCTGTTCCTGGGAATAATGAAACGGCAGTGACATACATATTTAAATTATTCGTAGTTTAATGGTAGGTACATTTAAGTAGATAATTATACCAGAGCGTCGCGCGTCGGTCACTCGCAGTAATTTACGAAGATTAACCGTTACAGTGGGAGTTTGTTAGAGACACTGCTTTAAAATATTTGGGAGTGTAACTAAATAACAGAATGAATAATTAAGTTTAACATTATTAACTAATAAATTAATAATAATAGGTATTGATAGTATAAACCTCACGGTGAGCCCTGGTCTGCCAGCATGGGATTGGGGTTAGTATTCTATGCCACCCCAATTACTGCTCGTATTTTTTTATATAATAACGATGTTTACAACGACACCCAATTGTGTTTAGTATTGAAGTAAGTGAAATTAAATTTTCAATAAATATACTTGATAGAGCTTTGTAGAGTTCTTAAATTCTTATATTGACGGTACAAAAGGTCGTTATTTAATTTGCAAATGGCTTCCTGCTTTTTGTATCATGAATTGATGCAATGACACAAAGGATTATGGAAATTGGGAGGATATTTGCGTAACAATAAGACTGACCTTTGTATTCATATCAATTATTTTATTATGGGTATTAATCGCCAGTTGGAATATACTTTAAGTTATAAGAGGCTCATGTGCGGATTAAATGGTCAACCGAAACTTTTATTTTTACTTGTTGAAAACCGTTATTTTATGTACTAAGTTAAATAACTTTCATGAAAATATTCGGACGCAGAGCGGAAAAAAAATTAAATGCTTCTGCCGATCAGACCGAAGTCCGTTAGTCAGTCTTAGCAGTTTTATACTCTTCAAAATCCCTTTATAAATAACATTAATTTTAGTCCTCCTAGAAAAATTGTATGGGACATACCTTGAGGCTAACAGCGTCAATCAGTTGAGCTACATTGATTGCAATTTTTACAGTTTGTTGTTATCATAATAAAATATATTTAAAGTAAAGCAAATACTGGTGTAGCTGGCTACATTAAACTTGGTTTCTCTCGTACCACACTAGTTGAATTTTGCATAATTTCAGGAAAGTTCGCACGAGAATTTATGCAAAGCAACCGTCCTAAATGTAGCATGTAATAATTTTATGGGAAAGTCTTGTATCATTCATGTTATAAACTACCAACATCGCGCTTGTTTTGGAAAACAATGTCATGAAGTGCACAATACTAAATAATCTACAAACTATGAGTACATTTATTTGTAAATAATAGGAAGTGAACTTTAAACATGAATAGGTATAAGTAAAATTATCAAGTAAGATAAATTACATTAAGATCAACACGTTATCAGTACCTGTTCATTAAGATCATTACGTTATCAATATTGTTAGGTATCAGTAATTTAATTCCTAATAATTTCATAGACAAAAAGCTATCTTATAATGGGCTCTCGTAAGAAAGAACTGGAAGGCGCATGTAACCGTGGCCCTGAAGCTGCAAGTAGGAACAATGTTCACTACTTATCTTCAAGTAAATTTTCAATCAACTTTACAGAAAATGAACCATAACCTATGGTAATTAATACAATTGTATTGATAATGAGTTGTTTTGTTTGTTAGATTTGAGTTAAACGTAATTTTTGGTCTTGACAAATCATCGCGAAAGAAATATAATGCGTGTAATGTGTAAATGTGTGAGTTTGGCGACACTGGGTTTCATAGAAAATTTGTAAGTTGCTCCCTCTAACTGTATGTATAAAGATTTCATGCTCTGCTCTGTGAATGGGTTTTATGAAATATGCCAATAAGTAAGCAATCTCCTAAGTCTTGCAAAGGTATCTCAACCTTTTTTAACTGAATTTAGCATATTATATGAAGTTGCTTTAGGATTTATGCAAAATATTTCTGTACATTAAATGTAATGCGGAGTTGCCGCGGGCTTCTAACGTACTTTGCATATTATCAACGGAGCGATTAATTCATCGTACCGAATACGTAATAGCGATAAAACTTTAAGCGGATGTTTCAGTCTTAAAAAATGTTTTAATGTAAAACGTCTACGGGATTTCTAGGCGATCCACTAAAGCTCGCCATACACGGACTGTTTGAAGCCTTTATCCTTTTGAACCTTTTATCTGTTATCTCGCGGGAACAAAATGGTTTCTTGATCTGAAAAAAACCAAAACATACAAAATTTTATTCAGATCGGTTTAGCGGTTTAGCGTGATGCCCGTACAGACAGATAGTAATATTAAAAATAATGTTTTATATGGATAACAAAGCTTGCCCGAATAAAAATATGCATTTTTAGCCCCGTGACAAATTTTATTATTTAGAGATTGATAGTTAAAAAATAACGTTGATAGATTATTCTAAAAACGATTGTCATGTATTCGATTGCGTGTTCGAGGTATTGAGGCACATATTATTAATATAATACAAGAGGAATAGTATATGTGAGGGATTCAATTTGCGGCGCGCGGCTAAAAGATTGAACGGGGTGGGCGACACGAGGGCGAATCGTAATCTTTCTTGATTTACCAGAAAAGGTTGGACCCTGACTTTTCATTTTGAGACCATCCTCTACAGATGAATCTAGTACGTGACTGTGATAATTGGGTCATCTTTCATTCGGTGATTGTTATTTGATGCCGTGTGAAGTGGAAGTACTTTCGTTGTCAAGTGGTGGATTTGTTTATTGGCTACCTAATGGTTTAGTTTAGGTCAGTTCTTAATCGTCTTGAACAGCCTGGTGAAGAAATTTGCCACGTTCACAGAATCAAACCTTAATATTAATCACTGCATGACAATACATAAACATTGTAACGTAAATGACATTATCTACTAAGTAGTATATGTATTATTTTCTTTCGAAGTCTGAATTCCGCTTGATAGTCCCAATCTTTGAGAAATGGAGTTACAATTGTTTTATATTGTGATTTGCAGGCCCCTCTTAAATCTCTTAGATTACAAAAACGAGTAGCATTACAAAGGACCAACTTCAAAATGCCCGAGAAGTTTTATAAAATAAGGGAGCAGTCAAATTTCAGTTAATTTGATTTCGGAGATAACGTTTAGGCAGTTATGCCGCGGAGCCGAGACACTTGATGAATGTTCCGACGACATTTGAAAAATTGTATTTCCTCTGTCACGTCACACTTCCGACACTTATCACATTACAGATAAGAAGAAATTTTGATGAACATCAATTTATCAACTGAGAAAATGACTGAGAACATTTTGGTTATTGTAATTATGAATTTATTACACACAATACAAATCTGTTTACGTTGGAGAGCATGCCATAAAACGATCGTACATTATCCTGGAAAAACATTACCGTCCTTCTAACGCAATCGTGTAATTAAACATGGTAACTTATAGGAAAATTAGGTCAAAAGTTGATATCTCTCATTTCACGCTTGGAAGACTAAACTTCGAAGAGTTCAATTATGTATTGTCTGCCGTTCACTAGACATCGAGGGAGCGGGCGAGGTGTGGCGAACTATCTCCTAACTTTTCATCTCAAGCCATTTTCAAGTTGGTTTACTTACTATGAGATAATCTTTCGAACATTGTCTTATAGCTCTATTAGTATTTAGTGATGTAACTAGTACTTTTATGCACTGAGTGCGAGCTTTTTATTTATGGTTTAACTTGGTCATTTTCTTTATCCTTTCCAGGTTCTGTCCTTTGCCAGGAAACCACTCTTGTTACTAACTAGTAATCCTCTATGGTTTAACACCATATTATAGTCACTTCTACTTACTTTGTATCGTTGTAGTTAATTAATAATTTAAACGGCATCACGATAGCATCCGAGGCATATTTGTATGAAACTGTACTGCACAGGGTATCAACTAATGTAAGTTTAGTGTCATGCCCGACTTTTTTATACAGATACGCCCTCGTTGCTGTCGTTGCAGTATCGTTAAAAATATCAGTCCATTAGCGGTTTTCAGACCAGTAAATTTGGCAGCTCGGTCAACGACATTTGAAACAATGACCTCTACGGCCAAGTATTAAAGTTGAAATTTAAATAGAACAGAAATATTTTGTAGTATAAAATAGTTATCATTTTTCTCGACGACGCTGCAGGAATTTTTAATATAGCACGGGTCAGTCGCGGACTTTAAAATAGCGGGCGTGAGTGATTCGTCGCTTTTATACTCCAAGTAAACCTTTTGTTGGAACATGAAATGTTGGAACACGATTCTGCTAATTTAGTAAACCTTTGATTGTGTTTCAATGGTGTTTTGACAGAATTTGACATATTGACATTAAATTAATTATTTAAGTTCGATTGTTTCCATTGAAATACCATTGTATTGTCACTCCATTGCTGTAGGACAGTTTGCTATTGTGTACTTCAGATCATAAATTTTGTTTTTTAAATGGAAGTCTTGTATGCCAGTTATGTGACGTTTATTTTGTCGTTTATATCGACAGTCTACTGGCATATATTTAATTTAATTTAGCAGAATCGGAGCCTTTCTCTGACTTATTTATTGTTATTGTGATGCTCGTGTTTAAATTACCTTTGTTAGTATTGTTTGTAATTGTTGTAAGTTAACTAGTGGCTTGCCTTCACGTTGCTTAGATAAAAGAGCTGACTGCGTGTATGTATGAATATGTAAAAAACCTTTTAAAATAAGCTTTTATTAAGTGATCTAAAAAGAAGAAAATAGTCTTTAAATTAAACCAATCAATTTAGTACATGTATTACACAATTGATTAAATGATATAAAGCTTGTCTTGTTCTCTCGCGGTGAGATATCCTCTGCATACTAAACGAATGCAAATACGGGTTCATGCAAACGTTTCCGTGCTAGTCGTAGCTGACCGCGGAACAATCCTACTGCATCGGGCCCGTGGACTGGGGAAAATTTAGTCGCTAAAGACCTTTGTTCACGCATTCTGATTGGTGCGCTGCGGTTTCGTTGGGATCTGAGAACATATTGAAGCAAAATTATACCGTACCACGGAAATGATTTGATCTTCTCGTAGCTCAACCGCTTGTGGTAGATAGATGAACGCTAGTGGTAAAAATGTTTTTCATCGCTTTTGTGTTTCGGAGGGCACAAAAAGCTGCCGGCCGTGGTGGTGTTTTTTAGATAATCGTTAAGCCTTGACAGCCAGCATGGCTTAAAATCTTAAGTGCCTTAATTAGCTAACTAAGCCTCTGTGATTATTGATTATTGAATTGTATGTTAGTTTTAATGTCCACCCACTTGCTCTCATATCAATGTTTCAACCAAACTCGATACAGCAAACTCATTTTTTTCTCTCTCACTGGAGACGGTCATGTGAATAGTATTCAGCCATAAATTTGACCTCCAATGACCAGACTCCGGGATGAGTTATATTGCCGTCGTGATAGTCGCGTCCAGGCTCCCAATGATGAATAGCGAGCATTAACTGATTTTGTGGTCTGTCTATAAACACGGCCTCGATTCTCCTAATTCACAAATGCTTAAACCTTGTTCCATTTAAATGCCATCGGATTATCCGACGCTCTTTGCCAATTTGCTGTAACATCAAATTTTATCTCTTGAATAGAAATTGGAATTGGTGAAGTGTTTGTGACATTCATATCGGATTTTATATCAATAATAAGGTATAGGGTATTAAACAATAGACAAGTTTTTAGTATGACAATTTATTATTAACATATTAGTGCGTTTACCATCTTAGACAATATCGCCACTTAACATCAGGTACGACTATTGTCCGCCCAAAAAAAAAATTCTTAGAAGGATCATAATAATTTTAGTTAATTTAGCAGAATCGGGCCCCAGATTCATCACGATAATGTCATCAGTATTGGTGCTGATCGATGATGCTCATGAGTGTTCCGTGTCAAAATGTCAACTGCCATTTATGTGTTGATGAGTTACATCAAGTAGGTAGAGTATTTAGTTTGATGAGATGAGATATCGTAGAAGCAGTGCAGGTATGAGTGTTGTGTATGGATGATTATTTATTAAAAAATGTTGGTTTTACTCGTTCCGTTTCATAATAGACTTAGAAAAAGAAATCGAAAAAAATATAGCTGTGTAAATTTTCCGATTTTTAATTAAACTTCCAAATTGAAAAATATATTTAGCAGTGTAGATATATAATTGTGTACCTTTATATTTATAAAATGTTATTAATCCAGTTTGTTTGCATTGCTTGCAATCGGAAGAAATGTAGCTTAGTGTTTAAATGTTTTCCCGAATTCGATTTTTTTTCCTATATTTTTCTACACCTTTGTAGGATCGCTCTATGCAATACAGAAACGATTAAGCGGTTTGACAAACTACCGTCATGTCAGTCATGGAAGTTTGATCGTTTATGGCTATCTTTTCAGTTCAAACAACATGAATGCCATTAAAAAAGTGTCTATTGTCAATAGATTTTTATACTATAGTTAATGTCACGTGTTTAGTAAATAACCAATAAAGTGTTCTGCAATACATTTCCTCTGTCCTTATCGTTTTTACAGTAATTTTCCCTCTCATTACAGAATAAAAAAAAAACACAGTAATTGGATTTCTTTATAACATAATTATCTGCGTCTTTTTCTAAATATCACTGAAAATACTTCAAATTACTTAGACAGAAGTTGTCACACAATATACGGTTAATGTTAATCTTCTCCTAACTGTGTAAGATGTGTGTTTGTCTCAAGACAGTTATTTACCTAAATCATCTGACGAGATTACTGTGCGGAATACTGCCTGACAGGCGATGTAGGTCGCGACTTAATCTAGACACACGGCAGTGTGCACCAAGATTAGCTGACACGGTGACGTCATTGCTCTGTATTTGACTGTACAATTTAAATTACTGTTAATTTTTTTGTATGTGACAGTGAAGCTATTTAAGGTTATAATAATATAAGTACCTACCTATTTTTAGTTATTCTTCTATAGTTACCTGCTACGTTTGAAGTTTTAAATTATAGAATAAATTAAGTTCACTGTAAAAAGATAAAATTTCATACTTGTACGAGTACTATGATTCTTATTTATGAAAAAACATTAAGAACTGAATATAAACTTTATTCCTATTAATTTTCCACTTTTTTCCAGATACTATGAAATATCCAAATCTCCTTTGAGTCAAGAAACTTGTCATCCAAATTCTCAATATTTCAAAACCAAAATGTGCCTACTTTACATATGGACTTGGCCACATTTCCCAATTACAACTTGGACGGATTTAACATTCCTCACATATTACGTAAGATGCTTTGCCTATTTTGGTGACGTTGATGACACTGCTAACTCCGTTCTCAGCGTTGTCTAATGGACGTCACATTTTAGAGTCAGTTTACTGTTGCCAATGAGGTTTGACTACAATACTCGAGGATCTAATGTATGTTGCTCTTCACCCAATTATTACACAACTACATAGTTGAAATTGATAGAAAAACAAAAGATCCGACTATAGGATATTATACTCTAGAGCGTTACAAAAATACATTAGTTTAATACTACTCATATATAATTTACGTCTAGTCGTTTGGGCTGTAGAATGAGCCATATAAATAGACAAACATACATGTATACATAAAAAAACTATTATCCTCCTGGCGCAGTCTAGTAAAAGGCGTAGTCTTCAATCTACAACGTCCTAGTAATTACAAACAATATCTTATGACTTCTGCGACCCTGGTCAGTGACCGTACAGCCACCGTCCCTGAAGCTCGCACTATAAAAGTAAATGGCGACTTTTCTGTAAATTGTAGCGTTATTTGCGCTATCTGGGAACAAATGGGCGTTCGGGTTCAGTGCCACCAGTTAGTTCGAATGATTTGATTCTCGGTACTACGCTTTGAAATTGTTGTTCATTGGTGCGGCTATTTTACACGATGAAACTGTTATTCTTGTGTCTTTTAAGCGATATATCTTTTCTTAACCTCAATTAATCAAACGTAGGTTACGTCATATATCAGCAGACGTAAACCGAGTTTCATTTCGCTACAATTCATTAAGGTTTTGAGCTGATACACCAGTATTTTAAAACAATAGTACTGTTCCAAATTCGTTACTTTTCCCACAAAAGATCACACGTTGACCTAACCACGTCCTCGGCACTGCGACCCTCTTTATTGTTGTTGATAGCCCGTCGCGGCGCGCTCCAAATCTCCATACCAATATTCAAATCCACAATGTGCCCTATTACTCACCTCGTGTGATCCCAATGCGAATAAAGATAGATTTTGTGAACGCTCATGGATTTGTTTGAAGGTCGCGTTCTGTTCGCTGAGATTAGGGCTGACATCCGTCTAGTTTCCACGGATTTCTACGGATTTGTCATAGTTTAGGGAATATCGGGGAGTCTAGGGTCTTCAAAAAGAAACCCGATTAACAAAATAAACCGAATCTGAGGTAAATCTAAGGGTTCTAGGCATATCTGGGTTAGACCCAGGATAAAAGGTTTAAAACTATAAAAGGATTATAGACATCGCTAAACTATGAGAGTTCACAATTTTTTGGTAGGTACCCTAAAAGTATGGTCTTTTAATATACAAATTTTTGGTCACAAAAACCAAGATTTGGCCAAAATATCCGGGCCTTGTGAAATTTTTATCCAGAGACGGCAATTTAAAATGATGGCAGCCCTAGTTAAGATTATTCTGAATTCTGTACTCAAATACGTACACCTACGCTCAAATACGTAAAATCAAGGTGCGTTCTTTGTAAATAAAAGGTCGAGTAATCTCCGTGGGAGTTGCTGTGATGAAGGAAATAGAGGTTGATTTAAACAGAAGGTGTTTTGTAATGGATTTAAGAGGTATCACTTCACGAGTACTGCTGGGAACACGGATTATTCTGTTTGTAGATGCCCACATCCCTTCATATTACTGATCTAAGTACTCCGCTAGTAAATATTATTATCTAAGTTATCCATACAAATCGAATCGTCGTCATGACAAAAGTTATTCGAAATTGATATTAAGCAGAACGTCTGCCGGGTTAGTAAGTCTTTAATAAAAATCTAATTTCTTTTGTTCTCGTCACAAAGCATTAGGTATCCTTGAGAGGTTCTAATAAATGACATGAAGATAATAAAAATGACGGATAATAAACCCAGAATTAGGGACGGCTCAGCCCTCGAGCGTTCTCGTTGACAAAAAGTAGGGAA
This sequence comes from Lerema accius, assembly GCA_001278395.1. Lineage (NCBI taxonomy): Eukaryota > Metazoa > Arthropoda > Insecta > Lepidoptera > Hesperiidae > Lerema > Lerema accius. The sequence continues at coordinate 86,982 of LGAG01000459.1, forward strand.
TTTTCCCGAGAGTTCGAGGAACTAATATTTATTCGTAATAAAACTAACATAATAATTGTTGTTGTTTCCTTCTGGCTTCGGGGCAATTGGTTTTCAGTATCGACGTGTCATTGCTTTTCTGGCAATAAAAGCTCATGAAAACAAACGTAGAAATAAAAAATAGACTCGTTATATCAGTTTTTATATTAATTCACACTTGAGAGAACTATTAGAGCGAGTGGTTACTACCGTCTGTCGATAAAATTTTTAAGGCCTCGCCATGCTATTTCAATTTTATTGATACGTAAGTATGGAATAGCAACGTAAAGTCATGATTATACGTACGCGTTATAGTTCTGACAATTCAATATGAAATGCACGGTAAGGTTATTATTTAATTGGTCTAATAGCTCATAGTAACACCTCTGGTTTCCGTATTTGGTCGTTTTTGCGCGCGCACAACGCGCCCTAAGCGCGTTTTTACCCGTCTGTGTAAAGAGAGCAATGTATCTCGATCGTATGTTTGTATGTATGTGTATTTATGTATATTATAAATTTCTTTGGTATGCTCTACAGCCAAAACGGCGTGACGGATTTTAAGATATGGGGTGTCATTAAATTCATCTGGATTGTGCGCGTCACCATAGGCTATAGTTTTTAAAATTGGTTGAGTGCAGTAAGGTAATTTCTAAAGTAAAATTGAGGTTAGTTAATAATTTCAAGGTCAATAAATACCTACGACCTATTTCCAGCACATAAAAGATTAATCTCCGTATGTCAATAAGGTCAACTTTACAAAGTACCTAGTACAGGCATCGGGTACAATAGATAAAGCAAATTGGCCTTTGTCTGATCTACGACATTTTCCATCAGCTTTACGAGTCCAGAGATGTTTATCGGATAACTTTGTTCTAGAAACTTCGTAATAACATCACCGACTCGGATCATACAAACAATAGCGGACACTTTGTTAATAACTAATAGCCCGCTCTCGTTCCAACGAACTGTGTCTTAACTCTGAGTATCCGTAGACGATAAACTGCCCGAGTTACTTTTCAGGGACCACTCAAATATTCCTCAAGTTACCTTTTTTACCCGACATTGGAAGGAAAGTAATATTCTTGGAGCTTATATAAGTAGATATTCATGTCCCTTTCTCTTGGCAAACTGTATTTAATTAACATAAATAAATATTATTATCTATTAAAAAAGCAAATAGCAAAGCCTCCATTATGAAGTAACAGTATGAAGAATGAACGCTTCTAAAATATTTAAGCTGCTCTATTATATTGGAGAACTTACATTCAGTTACTTATACTTTGTCATATCACTAAAAGTACGACCATTTCTAAGCCCGAAAATTTATTGCTAATAGCAATACTTGGAAAGAATATGAAATGTCCGCCTGAAGATATTTTCGTTGATTCTTTAAAAATAACGGTGGAACTTCAGTTTAGTAATCTACACACTTAAAGTCACTTCGCAGAAAAACGAGTCGCTTTGTGTGAAAACAATATACGCACTTCGCAAAATCGGAGGGTCTCAGTGAAGTATTAGCGTTTCCTTTGTGCGGCCAAATCTTGGTCCGTTTGAGTCGGAGTACTTCGTAATGTCGACTCCAGTGGTGAGGATAATCTTCACATCGAAGCCTTCAAATGGCCACGGTAATGGTGATTTTGTTTTCCACAAGTCAGAATTTTTACATTATAATCCTACTATTCTAGCAATGCTACCAATATTATAAATGTGAGTGATGGTTGCTAATAGTTCGCATCCAGGAAACTATTCCTATGCACTAACATAGGATAGGTCTTATCGCGATTGTAGGTTTCCTTTGGAATGATTTTGATGGAATTTAAGTTAGAACTTAAAAAACACCCTGGATTATAATAATAATATCTTCCTAGGAATAGGTTCTCATGGGATTAATCGAATATTTTAACCATTTCTTTAAAGTCCGATTAAAATTATATCTTCATGACATTACAAAACGACAATTTTCTTTTTTGTTTTTAAGCTTCAATTATTGATATGATCAAAGACATTAAGTCAGTAATTGTCTAAAACAGCTGCCTGTCTTCAGTTGAAGAAGCCTGGGGCGTACTCACCACGCTGCTTCAGAACTGATTGGTAAAGGAATTAATGGTCAGCCAAAAGTTGCAGTTTTTGTCCCCTGAAGGGCTACAATATCGCTTAACCACCGTCCTCTAACGATAAACAAAACTGACTTTAATTTGCAAAGGAAGCGCTTAAGAATTTTTCATTATATCAACCTTAACTGTATATTATTTTTCAGGAAAATCATTAAGCTAAAATTTAACAAGATCTTATATAACTAATATAGAAAAGCGAGGCGGAGTATAAATTACTGTACACAAATTAATTTATATCAAAGCTCTCGGTAGATCATAATATTGCCGTGTTCTTGGATAGTTATTATGTTTTATTGAGATTCTAAGGTCCTCGACAGATAGGTAGCCGAGACGGGTAACTGATACTATATTAAATAGGTACGAACATTATTACTGTCACAGTATAAATAAAACTTAATAAATGTGTGCGGAGTTTCTTTCTCCAACTTCTTATTAATTTCAAAGCGCGTTTACGAAATACGAGTGGAAATAGATTCAAAATTTAAATGCGTCAGTGTATCATTGATACCTTTGTGAATGTATGATGTTGAATTTTTGATTTTTTATCAATTTTTCCCCCAAAGGGGTAAAATAGAGGTTATATTATTTTGGATCGACAATTCTGAGCCACAACCAAGCCAGGCTAGGTTAAACTAGTTTTAAAATAAAGCTTTTGTTTCTAATTTTTAATTCTGGATTAGAGCGACCGAGGCGTGGATTACCGTTAGTACAACCAAAGCGTTTTTTGTAAAGTTCCAACCTCAATTTATTTATCCTCTCACGTCCTAGTTTGTCAGAAATTTGTTTCAAAATTATCAAACCCTTTTAAACTTCATTATTCGAACCCATCACATATATAAACGAAAAACAGTAATCATTAATAGAGAAATAAAAACTTGACTGCCAAAAATAATAAATTTCGTGATAGTGATTAAAAATGCCTACGTGTGAATATCACTTCTAGAATGAAGACGAATTCAATGACACCGCCTATATAGAAATCCTTCAAGCCGTTTTAACTCTTAAGTGTGCCAAAGAAATGGACATTTTTACACACGTCAAAAAAAGTGTACGAGTATATGCTACGCTAATTATTGTGTGTCCCGTTTCCTAGTTAAGTAATAATAAATGGCCTATAGCTTGTCGTTCGTCGCTTACAGTGATGCAAGTAGACGGGCACAGTTTAGCAAAACCCCGGTTAAAGTTCGTTAATTTTTTCCAACAGCTTGTAAGCTGACAAGTTTCTAGCGAAGTTTTTAAACTTGGAAAGGTTAACTAGTTTTAACGGGGTCCGGTTTTTAGGATTTATCAATAGGTGGTTAGGTGAGTGTCTGAAAATCCACTATACAATTTTTATTTTTATACGAAATGTAGCTTAGCTGCAAATAAGAGATCTTTAACAGAAAATATACTAGTAGTATAGTATAAAAAATACACGTCTACCTCACGTATGCAAAAGAGACGAATCCAATGACACTTCACTCGTTCAATTCATTAATCCTTTTAGAGTGAGGCTAAGAAATGGACACATACATTTTGCTAAAAAAACATTACTCCCCTTTTGCCGCAGCATCTGGAATAAAGTTCCAACTTGTTTGTATCACTGTTTCGTGAGTTCGAAACTTTAAATAGTTTAAATTACAAAATATTTCAACTGTAACAGACACGTAGCGAAGTGTGAAAAACATCCAGTTTGAGAAGGAATATCAAAACTAAATAAAAACGTGTTCGTTCTTCGTTAAGTGAGCTTTTAGTTCCTAAGACGAAATAAATTTCAATTTTGAATTTATACTTTAAATAGCCAAGGTCACAAGTCCAACTGTCCCACTGCTGGTATCAGGATTCCTCTCGCAATGTGAGGGGTACAGGCCTTAGTTCAGCATACTGTTCAAATGCGGTTTGGCAGACTTCACATTTCTTTGAGAACCTTATGGGGAATTCTCAGACATTATTGTGTATAAATCTATAGTTTAACATACAGAGCAAATCCTTAAGGACATTTACATTATGACTAAAGGTAAAAAGATGAAATGAAACCCATAAAAAACTTTGATACCTATCGATAAACAAAAGAACAGTCATAGCGTACATTTGGGCCAGCGTGCACTATCATTCCATTCGTGCCCCCATTTCGTTAACACTTCAGTTGTTTCCATTGGAAGCCGATCGACCTCTTTTTGGCGTTCCTTTAAATCACGCGGTTACTTAGCGCGCGATTGCGGACCTTCGAACAAAAGCGGCCCTTACGAGTGGCCATCGGAAGAGCGCTTTCCGTTGAGAGTGCGATGACGGACGCACGGATTGGGAGTACGGGCGGTTTGCGAGCGTCTATTGTGAACTGTGTTGGACAGCTAGCGATATCTGTTTACTTTATTCTTGTAGCTTTACTAACATTCATATGATAGGTGTCACATGAATAGTTTGTCTTCGTGAATTACCGTTAGGTATGATGATGTGAATGATTTTTAGGTAAGAGTAGATAGTAGCTTATATTGAGACACCTCATCGATGTACTGTAGGTATTATTAGAAAGTGTGTATTGGTGTGTGCAGCAGATAGATTTTAAAACTTTGTAATTCAAAAAGGTTTGCCAAAAATGCTTTACTAATTCGATCTTACTCGTTGTAAACTAGCCTATCTGCTTATTTATATAAATGAATGATCCATGATGCATTGGGATTGGTACGTTTTTTCTTTTAAGACTTTAATAATCGCCGCGTGCTCGGACAATTATCGCCCCGTATGTCTTGACAAAATACTTCGTACTTGGATCACGTGCGATCGCGGCGAACATAGTGGGATCCTTTGCAGCAGTCGCGATATATAGCTGTTATTTCATGTACGTTACACCCACGGGCCCCCATTTCATCTTCAGAACGTGTCCTATTAAAACGAGGCGAATCTGTCACGTCACGTATTACTATAATGCGATCGGCAATTGATATTGACATAAGCAGCCGGTGGGATACTGTTGAAGATTATTGTTTGCCACGATGTTTGTAATAGATCTTGACATGAGAGATACAAATACTGGTTGTTAATATTAATAAGGTTCAAGGTAGGTCGTATTAAGATTGCTCTGCTTGATACTCCTGTACGACGTTTTAATAATATTACAATCATCAAGACGTGTAGAACTGATGACCTCTGTTTTATGACCTGTGCCTCTAGTCAAATGTCCTTTCCTTCGAACGCTCACGCCACGCGCTATCTTACAAATGTATGAGAATGACATTAGGCGTGGAAAAAAATTGTGTCATTCCCATACAATTTGAAGATAGCGTATGGCGGAAGGAAAGGACATTTGGCTAAGGCTCTGATGCAGGCAAAGGAACACACCGGTCATCTGATGTTAAATGATCACCGCCGCCTATTAACGTTAGGAACACCAGGGGCGTTACTATCGCGTTGATGATCATGAAGGAAACTATGGACCTACTTCTTGAAGGACCCCATATCATGGCTCATTGGGAACACCGTATAGGATCAATCTTTTTTTTCGGAGTCAGTTAAAATATCATTGGTTAAAATAATACGGCCAGTATATCATCTGAGGCAATCGCAGTGCAATTAGCAACACCGGCACATAACCGGCTGTTTATGGGCGGTTTGTAAATGAGCCGTATTTATGTTATTGCATACCGGCTATTTGGGATTGAATTGTGGTTTTAGTTTAAGGGGCACTAGGTTTAATTTATTGGCTCGTAAACAGGGCGGGTTTCACTGTGCTCCGGTGACGTTTAATATTTCTTGGGTAAGATATATTGATATTTATTAATATACTTTGATATATTGAATACTAAGTCGTTTTGATTGATGCGCCAAGTGGCCCAATCTATCTATTTTTTTCATCCAAAATCTAATTCTTCAACAGCCGTTTTCTTCTTTTTACATTTCCGGGGTGCAGTTTCGTTATTTTTAATCTTTTATGCTTATCTGGATTCAAAATTATTCGACAGTTGCACAGACACAAAAGTCTAAACCATATCCCAAGCAACGTAAAATCGGGACAAAATATGTCTTATGTCATGCTCCTAGATTAGAACAACCTGATTACCAAGTTCCAGCTAAATAATTTCAGTAATTTAGGCGTGAAAAGGTAACAAACAGAGTACTTTCGCATTTAATATTAGTATAGAGTAGGGATTCGGTCAGCATTTTTTATAGAGAAAGGTTTTTAGAAAACGATGTAGGCAAAATAGTCGGGAGGGAATTTAAATTTTCCTTTTGTGCCAATCTTACCTGCCGCGGGCTGTCTGAGGTAAGCTCACCCTTTGAAGGGTGTCTTTGGGGTAACGAAGGTACAGGGACGTGGTAATCAAAACATCCCTACTGCCTTTTGTAGTTGTCCGTTTCATCTATACATTTAACGGGCTTACCAAACATTGGGCTTCTACAAGTATTTGATTCTTTTAATAGCCATTTTTGGGCGTCTATATGTAGAACTTTTAAGAAAGGATTTCTGAAAATTAATCCCCTGAGGCATAATAATTAGGGCGATTAATATGTTTGACTACAAATTTGAAGCAAAATGAAAGTTGAATATTGTGATTGTGGTTGATGTTGTAAATCGAAGGCTATATCAGATATAGCTATAATAGATTCTGATATTAATGTAAGAATACTGTTTCAGGACTTAAGAGGCTCCAATATTAGTTTCTTCTGTTCAATATTATAATAAATCTTGGAGGAAAAGAAACTATTTTAAAACCTTTCAATACATCTAGTGATTGTTAATCAGACTGGATGTTCATCTATACTAGCTCGCTAGTTCCACGCAACATGCTACAGCCTCTATCGAGAATGGAACAATGATTGGTTGTTTGACCACAGACAGATGGCGATATGCGATCAATTACTATCAAAACGCAGGGAACATTTATGCTCACTAAAGATTTAATTCAGAAATTAACCGACACCAAACAGAAGACACCATTAATGGAGAGTTAACGTTGACATTCACATGTTACAGACAGTATTTTGAGCTTTAAAAGTTTAGGCATAGGGCTGTATTTTGTGTAATGATGTTATTTTACAAGCAAGTACAGGTAAAGGTAGCGGGTACACAATATTTTTCTTAGGAGTGAAGAGAACAAGGGATGAGAGGGGTCGCTTAGGCTTTGAAGGGGGAAAGCTAGATAAGGAAAGGGGTGGGTTGTGTTGAACACTGGTCCAGATCATATGTAAGAGATCTCATTAAATCGTTGTTCGTATGTCGTTGTCGATAGAGCAAGTGTATTCGCCGCCCCTCTTGAGAAATACATCTTATAGGTCACGGAATTCAATCATGAACTCTCTGCATTGAGTGGTATATCTTTTATCTGGAATAGAGAGGGTTTATTTCCATATTCTTGAGATGTGTTCGATGAAGTCTGTATTGTAGGCTTATTTACAGATAGAAATTATTTATTTATTTGTTGGGCTAGTTTTTCAGACTTAAATGGATATTACCAATAAATATATTTATACTTAACGATATTTCAATATCTCTAACAGTTTGTTTGATTCTTCGGAGAAGAACGACGACAGCACCACCGGGTTCTATTGTAGTTCTAAACCATACTCGGTCCTATTCAATCTACAATTCTATTCACACTACGTTAATTTTCATCAGAAATTGTCCCGCTTTTTATATTCTGTGGTATCGTTATCGCATCCTTAACAGTACCTGTGATCGTACTGTATTTAAACAAACGGTCTCTAGAAGCAAAATGAATCGTATCGAAATTTAACAACGTGGACATTTCTGAGCATATAGTTGGAAATACGTTGCAGACTATTACATTGTTCGTCGCTCTAAACATGCCGTAGCCGCTCCGGTGCCAACTGCCAACTCACATCGCCGGCTCTAAGCCAACTCACTAATGGCGGGCTAGATGCTCAAGCACTCATCAACGTGATTATTCCTAGTTCCTGCACTCATATGTACTTGTAGAATGTGTGCAACTGTGTATACTTATACTACTTTGTATGGTACTTCCCGCTTGGACTATCCGTTTTGCTGCGGTTTAATGCGACTTAATTCTTTAATGGTCTACTACTGATGATCTTTCCATTGAGGAGTCCTAGAGCATATTCCACTATGTTGATCCATGGATTGGCGGAGGAGTTAGAAGCACAGTTTTTATGCCTCACAAAGGCATCAGACGAGGCTTCATAACTGACATCTAATGCTAACTACCAGGACCAACAGCTAAATGTCCGAAGTGTGGAAGTGTTTAAGAAATTTCTTACCAGCAGTCTCCCATCCACTTTCCAACCGTGCCTGTAGTTGCTAGATTTCGATAATAAGAGCTTGCGTTTTATTTTATAATATTTTTTTTAATGTAGGTAAAGTAGCTAGACTGAAAATCATTAGATACTATTTGCAAATCAAACATTAAACATTTAATTTCAAATCGAATTTACTATGAAAATTTAATATTGTGAAGTGTAAATAATTATGAAAAGGTAAATACAAAAATATGATTTAATACGAAATTTGGTTCTATTGGATAAAACAAAATATAAATGAAAATGGAATAACCAGATCAAACAATGCTTATTTATAAATGGTAAAAAATTTATTGAGTTCTGAAAAATATTCGTTGACTTTACAGTAATTTAATTACAAATCATTACTTGGGAGTTAAATCGATTGTTAGTAGATGAAAAAAATACCAATGCGTTTTAAGAGCATTTATGGGACTTGCTATTTAGGAAAAAATCCTAGTCAATACGCACTAGAGCGGCGCTCCGTGGTGAGGTATGAATGGTAATGATGATGATGATGATCAACCTGTGCAGTGGATTAATGGATTGAAGGACGCGGCCCAGAGCGGTGTGGTCGGATACGATGTTTATCCCATGCTCTTCAGTAGGCCATTAATAGATTGAAGCCAGATGTAAGGCAGTAAGGGATCGTTCAAGAATTACGTAACGCAATTATTGAAGATTGTTGACCCCTCCTCCCCCCATGTAACGCGCCGTAACGTTTTTTATACCCTTCACTCCCCCTTGCTAAACGTTACGTTATAAAAAATTTACCTTTTTTATATAAAAATGTTGTCATTTTGCAGAGTGAGAAAAAACATTTTCCCTAGATTTTTTTTTTGAAACAAATAAAAAAAGATGTTACGTAACGCGTTGTTCAAATTCCCCTCCTCAATGTAACGCATCGTAACATTTTACAAGACCCTTCTCCCCAAATTGCGTTTCGTAATACTTGAACGGCCCTAATTTATAACTTCATTTGAGAATATTCTTAAAGCGACAAAAGTTTTGGCAGCCTCCTTGCGGTGGTATAGTTAATACCTATATTATGTACGGTGTAATTCCCACTCTTCATCAGTAGGAGTTCAACAAACAAACGAGGAGAGAAATTATACACGAGAGGATAGTCAAGATCACAGTTTCCAAGTGCCGTTGCTACGTCTTGATAACTATCATGACAACTAACTCAAACTGTTTTTCCTTTATCGGATTCCTATGGGGTGATCAAAACTCTGTTACCGTGTGTTAAGACTGTTTTTCATTTGCATTATCTATCTATTTATCATGAGCCTTTGTATTTAATACTCCATACGATAGATAAATAAAAGTCAAAAACTTTTTTAATATTATATTCTTTCACGTAATAAATATGAAAGTATCTTTGTATGTCTTTATGTAACGTTTTCACGTTGAAGTTACTAGGCGGGTTTGGTTGGAATTTGGCGAACGCGTAGTTCTAATCTAGGAGGATTTTTGGAAATGAGCATTTTTGAATTTAAAAACAATAATTTGAACCTTAAAACAATAAATAAATTCTAGCAAAAGTGGTCTCAAGTATCATTGGTCAACCAAAGTAAGGTTATAATTAAAATACCACTTTAGAATTTGATTGGTTATTTAAGCATAGTGACTTTAAACGCGTTTCGTTTGATAACTTTATTTTGTAACATAGACCACTACAGTTCCAGGCTAGCCATATTTTATTCTAATTTAAAATCTTGTGTGTGTGAACGTCTAATAAGTAAGCTAAACATGTGCTTGTTTTCCATTTACTCACTAGTTTTGGTTATAAATTGTCTCTAGATATATTTTCGCAGAATTTATAGTTCGACATAGTGTTGTGTGGCATTCTGTCGTAGTCCTGCTAGCAATACTGAGGTGATTCGGTCTGGTGCGGCAGTTGGCGGGGAATTAGCGATGTCCGCGGCCGATACGTGACGCGAATAGACAACAGGCAACAGACAACCCGCTAGGGTTGTCAGTTTTGTCTCTGGATTGTCCCAAATACTCCTGACTTCAGTTTTGCCAGCAAATTCGATAAATGCCACTCGTTTGGTGGTAGGGTTTTGCGTAAGGTTTATATCTATTCTCGTAATAAAATTAATTATAGTTTATCGAGATTTTTTTAAAGATTATGGTCTGACAACCCTAGAGAATCACTGCTGTACTGACTGGAAATCTTTATTGATGTTCACTTGCTATTGGAGAAGATCTATTATGCGAATACATTCAAAAGTAAAACTAATATGACTGTATCGTGTCTAACTTCACTCGCTGTTTTTTTAAAGCAAAGCCGAACTAATTTTTGTGGTATAATAAAATTCGAAATGTCTCATCTGAATGCATGTGTGGGTGAAAATGTAAGGCTACGTCACCATTTTTTGTCAGATGGATTAATAGTTAAGCGTATTACTTACTTAGTTAACGTTAAAACAGGTTCCAAACCTACTCGTACCTTTGCCTAATATGAAACAGAGAACTTAATAGAGAGCAAAGTATGAATCGACAGAGATAGATCAAACTAAGCTATGCGGACGAGGTGTTACACAGCGGCAGAACTCAACTTAATGTGAGAACAATCCGGTATTCGGTTACTATGCAGATGGCGCCACTGCGATGTTCGGCGGTCGTCGTAAATCGTGCTATCTCTCGATAATATCCCGACGCCTATTGGATTTCATATCGCCTGAACTGTGGCGTGTCTCTGGAATTCGTATTTACGAGGTCGTTTCTGGGCTTGTGCTACGCTGGCCAAATGCTGATCGGTATTGAAGTGCGAATAAAGTTGAGTATTGCGAGCTGTAATTTGAATTAATGTGTGGAATACGTATGTGGCTGTGCGGTTGTCTTTGGAGACTGCAGTCTCTGTATCCGTCGAATAGATATTGAGACGGTTACTTACTATGTCTGGTATATTTTCTCTTCCAAAACAAAAATAAAGATAATATCAAGTATGTAACTTAAGTCAAAATCTTCTTTTATTTCGTTCTCGGTTTGGGTGTGTAAAGTTTTTTGTCTATTCGTGTTATCCATGATAAATTCTTTTGTTGGACTACTGAGCGTCTAGCGATAATTATTTAATTTTTAAAGACTATAAGCAAATACGCAATAATGACATTGGAGAAAATATGTACCTACTTATTTTGACAACAATATTATTTACGAGCTGTTGCCCGCAGCTTTGCTTGCGGAAATTATAGTTTTGTGATGATATTTACCCCCTTAAGGGTTGATTTAAATCAACAACACATTTATTTGGATAAAGATTAATATTATTATGTTGGTACAGCTCTAACAAATAATTGGTAGTAATGCATTAATTTCGACCAAATTTCATTACCATAAAAATGTTTCTAGTGAGTTAATCTTAAAAGGTAGACATATACTGTCGCGGACATTTTGTTAGATCATTTAAAGCGGAATAATTCTTCAATACATATTTTTTTGATATCTTGAACCGTTTTCGCAGCGCACGCAACGAAAGCCTTCAAAGATGAATAATTTTCCCCGTTTTTTCCACATTTTCCATTATTTCTTCGCTCCTATGAGTTGCAGCGTGATGTTATATAGCCTAAAAGTTTCCTCGATACATGGTCTATTCAACACAAAAAGAATTTTTCAAATCGGTCCAGTAGTTCCTGAGATTAGCGCGTTCAAACAAACAAACAAACAAACAAACAAACAAACAAACAAACAAACTTTTCAGCTTTATAATATTAGTATAGATATCTGAGAAATACGAGTAGATATATCGATCAGGTTACATAGAGTTATTATAATGGGTATAAAGGGAAACCCACAAATTGCATTACTTCGAATATCGGCTGGAACGAAATCAATTCTGGAAAAGTTTTCGTAATCGAATCGCCTCCGTCCCGTCACCTCGCGTGTTGCGTTAAATATTCATTTGGTTTCGCCAATTTTCTAAGTGGATTTCACGTCTGGCTTTGATGGATTCGTTGCAAACGGGGCTTATATCATGGTTGGTAGTTATTTATTAATTTTATTAAGACCGCTTGCCAATATTGGACTTGTAATAATGTAGATTATAACAGGAACCGAGACTCTTGTAGCCAGTTTCCAGAATGGCGATGCATTAAAAAAATCGAGATATTTTATATGTTTTACTTTAGAAATAATGTTTTTATAAAAAAATCCCATTTACGGGATATAATGTGTGTGTATAAGAAATCGCTCCTCAAAGTTTCATGGATTTAGAAAGACCCATTTGAATTTGATCGATGTCTGTTTGTTCCTATTAAAATGGTTTGTATTTTTTTTTCAAGTACCCAATGGGCATTTCCGATGACTATACGTGAAATGTTAAAATTTCATACTGAATTCATGTTTTAACAATAGCAAAACAAAAATTCCAGTTTATTATAGTCGTCAAGATTCATACATTAACCATGAATTTCTGGTTTATTACATTCGAGCTATAGACCAAATATGTCGGATTGTGCCGGTATCAGTGACATAAATGTCACTGGCAGTCGTAAAACGTTCGGGGCAGGTATATTTTATGGATTTTCAAAAGAGAAAATGAGAATTGCTTACGAAGGCAACTTGGAAACACCCTTCGCAATCGTTGCCTAAATGGTTCGGAACTTTAAATTCGAGATTTTATTTCTTTAGAGCAGTAATGTAGGTGAGTTACTGCTTAGTTAATTTTAATGTTTCAATTTTAGATGATTATGTAGCTTAGTTAGTAATGATTCTGCGTAGTGAAAAGTTTCAGGTTTAATGTCAGGTATTGGCAGACATTGAAAAGACGGATAAATGTTTTTTCAAATGTCTTTTATGTGTGTCACCCACGACACAGAGCTCTCTTGGAGTATCCTAATAGGGTTTAAGTATTTAGAATTAGCATTTAGCGTTAACGTTTAGAAATGTTGTTGAGTATTAGTATTAAAACTTAAAATATTGCGTTCGTAAGAGCTTGCGTCGATATGTTTCTTTCAATTGCGGTGTTTTTTGTCATACACAGATAGCTGAAAAAACGCAATGCGTTTGGAAATACACTAAAAGCGGCTGCTAAAAGATGCAATCTGTCTTGTACTTGACTGGCCCCTATCAAATAAATATGTTGACTACAAATATTTCTGTGGTCAAACTTGTTATATATGCGTGTTCTGTGATAACGGTAATTCAGTGAATGCGTAATGTTTATTCAGTATTACGGCCGCGGGTGTAATTAGTGGCGGTGACAATAAAATCAATTGACTGTACCGCTGAATACATACAATACGAATTATGGCCTTTATTTTAAGTAATCTTTTACCGATATACCCACAACAAATGTTCCATTCATTGATCGATGATAACTGGCTTTGGAACTGCTTTTAACAAGTACATATACAATTTATAAATTAAACTAGTCATTGTAATAGAAAAGCAAATAATTTAATTTTTTTAATTGGTCACAGTTTGGGAATAAATTTCAGCCAAACCTATGACGATTTATTCTACATAAATACTCGTACGATCGGAAAAAAAGTCCTTTTTCCAGTCGGGTAAAAATCGCATTTCTCATTTTCTGTGGGTGTGTTTCACGAAGCGAAGCAAGGGCGGGTTGCTAGTAGATCGTCAGTAAGATAATCATGTGTGTAACGTAGACCGTATTTTAATATCATCTCACACATTATTCACTAGTTTTTCACCAGTTCATTAATTGGCTTGTAGCAGTGATAGCACTTTAAAAAATATGTAGGTAATATAATTAAGGCTATAAGCGTCAATTTGCACTCCATAACATCACCAAAGGAACATAAATTATCGCGGCAGATGCAACGTCGCCACTAAAGGGTGCAATTTGATAGCAAAATTAATTAATAACCGATTACAAGTGCAATTACCGTTATGGTAAGTAATTAACGATGTTAAAATTAGCCGGCAGACTTTGTTGAATTTATTTTTTATGCTACAACTGCGTATTCATAAAAATACTAAAGGGCCGTTTTGCCGGTGAAATTCCACCATAATTCGTTAGTTTAAGCAATAGAATCAAGTGTTTTAGAATGTTCGATATCCCTGGCTGACAGATGTCAATCTTAACGTCAACTGTCTGTCAACGAGGTCTTCTGTTTGATGTGTGTGTAAAGTGTTTGTGATAGTGTGTGTTTTGTTTTACATAATTATATTAGACTAGAAGACTGAGCAGACGTCCTGCGACATATTTTGTCATTCATAATTTAGTTGATCCCTTAATTTTCCACATCAGGTGCCTCTAACCTTTAATTTTCATATATCTTTAGTAAATACTCATCATATCGGACAACTTTTACTGTGGCTGCATTTCAATAAATCTAATAGTTTTGCTGGTCCCTCGATCAAGTTTTTTTAAATATTAAAATGTATTTCCAACTCCCATTGTTACCCCAACCGTTAATTCCGTTCATAGATCAGAGGTAGTAAACATATTCTTTCTCCTTCATTTACTAATCTTTATAAAACGTTTGTTCATTTCACCAGAGCTATATAGCTAAAAGTAATTAAGCAGGACGTATTTATCCAGGCGACCTACATACAGTCTGCAGCTGCTATTGTTGGCTGCAGTTAGTGTTACAGAAAGTTGCGGCGAGACGAACAAACACTGCATATTGTTGATACTACTTGCCAACAGCCTCGTCAAATAACTGAATAGAAAACGGATTTTTTGCTGCTAACTATGCGAAAATCGGTTTTTCTTTCTTGTTTTTACCCGATTACGGCGAAGCCAAAAGGAGGGTTATGATTTTGACAGGTATGTATGTATGTATGTAGGAATGTGTGTATGTACGTATGTATGTATGTTTATGTGTGTATGTATGTATGGTCATCTGTTCCCTCCTAACTCCTAAACTACTGGGCATAATTTGATAGGTCGGGTATCATTAGAAGCGTCTCGTTATTTGGGTATGAGCTTTTCCTTTTTTTATGTAAATGAGGTGGTACTCGTAGTGCCACCATCAACTGTTTCCTAATTGACATTGTAATAAGTCTCGAGAGGACTATAGTATAGGGAAGACAGCTAGGTTGTTACTAGGTCCTGTTAGCGACTGGTAATAATAAGAATATTAGTCACAGTCAATTAATTAGTAAATGGACTACGGAAGTTAATTAGTGCATGTTAGTCTTGTTAGGTGTTACTAATCCGGCTAGTAATCTTTAGTAGGTATTTGTCCCACTCGAACTTGATCAAAAGCTGCGTTGCTACCGCTGAGTATAGAGTGGTCGCATCTTGTATGTGTTTACTCCGGAACTCGATCCTGGATCCGTGTTGAATTGACCATCCATATCCTGAAAAAGGAATTTAGTTAAACTCTCTACTTCTTTTAATCCTGGATCCATATTGATCACCCTCAAAGACTAAGTTAGGCATTAAAGAAAAGACATAAATAATACCTTGGAACGACGGTTGTTTATTCTATAAATTTCATACGAGACCACAAATCATTATCGTAAAGATGATAAGAACACAAACATTGTAGCGTGGAACACTTTCAGTTGTTTACTGAGGACGTAACATATCTACAACATGAAAAATCATAGCATGTAAATCTAAATGTTATTACTTTTATAAAATCTCCTATACAAGAGTGTGAATTTCATATCACATCCCTCTCATAACCATCGTACGACCACTTCTAGCAGTAACTGAATAATAAATGAAAGTGATTACACTTAATCTGGATGAGTTTTAGTTGATTGAACAATTAGCCGGCTAGAAGGATCGAGTAGCCCGTGCCTTTGAGCAAATTCTAATTGCTTATTCAGCTTTGATAGTATTGTGAACAAATGTAGATTTAGGTTCTATTCGAGTGAGTGGTCTCAACTGGGCTAGTAAATTCTTTTGGTAATATCGATTTAAACTTGGACTAGAAGATAGACATTGTTCTGTAACATACCTTCTTTCTTAGTTAGGTTAGCTATTAGTTTTTGACCTCAGTACCTGTAGTTTTAATTTTCATGTTATTGTACACGCCAAAATTGTAAAGGTATAGAGTTGACAGTACGGTAAAAATAAAGAATAGGAATCTAGCTATACCTACATTCTGGAATCAATTCTAACTCGTTTGTATAACGAATATTGCGCCAAAGCAATCGCACAGTAGATAAAAGTCAGGAAAAACCACTCGAAGATTGCCTGCACCGTGGAATTGATGGCCGGTTGTATTTTTGACATTTGAATATAGGTTTTTTCGAGCGGCTGCGACTGAACCGTAGTTTGCGTACGAAAACACTGGCGGTATCAAGCCCANNCAAGCCCAGTCGCTAGCCAGATTGTTCGAAATGCCATCGAAAGGGAAAAAACTGAAGCAAGCGAGCCGATCGCTTTCATAATATTCTATGTTCGTAAGCGCTTAGGATTGATTTACACTTGCTACTAAAGGGGGAGGTATTGCGTGAAATACAGAATATTAGAAATTAGGTCCCACATTTGTTATCTCTATTTTGAAATACAGTTGATTCAAGTAAGAACTTAGCTTACTTTTGTTGATGAGTATAAAGGGGAGGGGGTCTGATTAGGGGTATTAAATTAGTAACCTGATATTATAATACTTGACGGCCTCTATCACTGAGTGCGACCTATTTCAACATTAATCGTAATTATCTTAATACATATTATAAAAAGTTTTCCAAAATGATGAGCATTTACTAAAGGTAGATAGATACCTACACAAATTGAGTTCTGGAGTACCTGATGAAGAAAATGCCGCGATCAACAACTATAACAGACATTATATGGCAGAGCAAAGACTGCCGTGTCTTCTGGTTAAAAATAATTATATGCTATTGACTTTCTTTCTTTTAATTGTTGCTTTACCTACGTGAGTATATATTGCTACTGGGACCTACTAATACCCACTGTTAATGTTAGAGAAAAAATAGCATTGTGATAAAGTAAGTAGCTAGGCAGAATACGACCTTACCGCCTGCCGCCTAACGGACGGGAAAAAACGTAGAGCGCGGTTTCTTTGTTATTGACACAAAAATTAACAGCAACTCAACGTTCACGAGTTAATTGCCATCCGACAGAACAAAGGATGTGGCGATACAGAAGATTGACTTTTTCTCTTTACTCAACTATTTTGTGATATAAAACGAAAAATTTTTTTATGTATTACTTCTCTTATGTATTAAACTACGTTGTACGAGTATGTAATTGGGTTCTCCAAAGTCATGTCAATAATTTGGGATATATTTTTCCTTTACACGACGATGTGGTCGTTCGACGACAAAGTCCTGCAATAAAAAATAAATGGGATTTATTAATTATAGTTGCGTTCAAAAACGACGTTTTGAAACATGCTGAAACAATTAATAAATTAATACAACAACGAAAAATTTGACAGTTTTCGAATTTTTTTTAGAACAATTTTAGGGACGCCGTAAAAAAAATCACACGACATTTCACATGACGAAATCTCTAGCCTTATGGGCTGTAGAGCGTGTTAAAGAAATGGGCATACGTACATTTGAAAAACATTATCTTCCCAAGACATTTGAGAAAAATAGGTGCTGCCATCCTTTCTTTTAAGAGTATACGAGTAACACAAATAGTTTAGGCAATTGATTTAGTTATAAGATATTTAATATTAAAATACTGGATGTATTGAATTGACTGATATACCGTAGTTACTTTATTGAACGGTTACAATCGACGCTAGCCGCCAGGTTATAAAGCTTTTTAAACTCATAATTGCATTTATTTTTAATTTATAATGCCTCGTTTACTTACAACAATAACGTTATTTTACGTCATTATAATACGCTTTCAACGTGCAACATAAAAATGCACAGATTTAATGAGTTCATTGTTATAATGAATAATGAAATGAATGATGAAGTTAATGAACAAACTCATTATGTCGATTTGTGTGTGTAAATATATCGCACGTGTAATTGAGTGAGGAGGGAAAGATACTTGACGCCAGAAATGCGGGTAGTTTTTACCCGACTGCGTCATAAGAAGGGTAATGTTTTTCGAGCGTATGTATGTATGTCTTTGGTATGCTCTATAGCCTAAATAGTTAGGTGGATTTAAAGTTAAAAGTAAATTAAAGGGAGTTGGTAGTCGAATGATAATTGTTTGATTCGAGTAAGTACTTGACTTTCGTTTAGTTTAATTATTAACTTTTTAGTGTGTACTTACATTAATGACCTCAGTCAGATCATTGTAACGTCAAGGAGGGTACAAGCCACAACACATTTAAATTAATTCAAACAAATAAAACTTTATTACCTCTACTAGTAATCGCACGCGGGTCCGCCCGCGTAATTTTGCCGTTTTCGCAATATTTTTTATTACTGCTCCTCTCCTATTTATCTTAGCGTGATTTTATAGCCTATATTCTTCCTCGATAAATGGACTATCTTACACTAAAATAATTTTTCTATTCGGTCCAGTAGTTTTTGAGATTGGCGCGTTCAAACAAACAAACAATCTCTTCAGCTTTATAATTATTAATTGGTATTAATAAGTATATGAGTTTAGTATATTAGTATATGAGTACTTATTAGTATATTAGTATTAGTATAGATTTGTTTTAAATCATTGCAATAACTTTCAATTGAAAATTAATTTAGAACATTTAATATTTCTCTTAGTTATTTAATTTAGCATTAGTTCTCGAATCACAGCTGAAAGGGATTATTGAGTTAGCGTTGAGAGCAGACGGTTTTATTAATACTAATAGCGTTTGCTTTAAACACAAGCTTTGGATTGTAATTAGTACTATTTGCTCGTGGAATTATTTTCATTTGAAATGCTCCCTATTTAAGCGCCGTTTTAAATTTACTTACGTTTTGATGGAAGTTGGAATAACTTTCATTTAACTTTGAATGTGTCGGTCGCCAGAGCTACCATTGAATTTCATCCTGTCGTATACTAACGGACAGGCATTTTCATATTTTATTTCCATCCTCATCTATATTTTAATACGTTAAGGGTTAAATTTTGGGCTCTGTTTAACAGCATTGCAGGCAGGTATTACTAAAATTAAAGATTGGGAACTATAAGCCGTGATCCATTTATTCTTACGCCTGTCTTTGAAACACACATATTTTTAATTTAATTTGGCTTTTTGTACTGGTTAGCATAAACTAAACTTCACATTTTAAATTTGTACGTGTCTGCATTAACCTTAAAATGTACCGAAAGGTGATCCCTTCACGTTCATAAAATAAATTTTACATCTTCTAGTCTACGAATTATCATATCTTTCAAACGAACAGCTCTTGTTTACACATTATTAATTCAAATTAATGAATTCTACTTTGGATTGTGATGTATTAATTCGTAATAGTTAATGTTAGGTTTCATAGTGGAGTCATAGTTAAACCGGAGTTAGTAACAACAGTGGGGCTAAAATAGCTAGGTCCTGTTGTTGCTAACAAGTTTGCCAGCAAGATAATATCGTACATCCTCTACCAGAAACTTTGTCGTTAACTGCAGAGCTCGCCATGTCCGTGAGAGATATTGCTAATAACTTAATAACGGATATTGTAATGATATTTCCTTCGTACGCAAAGCCAGATGTTTTATAAGGAAGTACTACGATGCATAGTATCTGTTCACACATGCTACAGATAAGTGAAGATGTAATAAAGATTCTACAACGATATGAGAACAATAGAAAAAGAAGACGAAAACTTAAGAATAAGAAAACAAAAGAAATGGAGAAAATAACTCAGGAATTAAAAAGAAAAAGAAATGGAAGTTAATAACTGAATAAGAAAAAACCGTTTTCGTATTTGCGATAACGCTTTGTCAAAGCGTAGCATCAAAATTAGCAGATAACACTGCTCGCCGAATTTTTGTCGACACACACTATAGAGTAACACAGGGACGATAAAATCTGAATTATTTTTAAATAAACACTGTTATAGTAATCCTAGATCATCGTGGAAGCTAGATGCGGTCTAGATAAAGCCACGAGCCACGTACGCAGTGCAAGCGGGAGAAACACCAGAATTACGGAGGCGTTAAATTGCCGATATTAGTCAATAGGTGGAATTACGACCAATCCAATCGGTATGTGAGGTCACGTGCCAATGCAGTTGGCGATCTCCTAGTCACGTCTGCGTTTGGGAGAATTTCCCCGCTTCTGATATTCAACGAATTCTTGGTTCTCGCGTTGAATGCTCTCGGCAGATTGTCGGAGATGTCTGGTGAAGGATCTCTTGAGGTAATCGTCATTGCCGTACAGACACATTCGTATAATAGTGCGAAATTTTGGTTAACGTCTTCTTATGATGGAAGTACTAAAAAAATAAATTGCATCTATTAACTGTTCTGAATAAGGCTGCATGCAATGTATTTATCATAATAGCGCAATATTTATAATAGATAAAATATTAGTTATAATAGAAGAATTTGGTAATCATTTTGAGTACAAATTAAGCCATTCCGCAATAAACTCTATTTCGATGACATCTCATATAATCATTTATTTTTAATTCGGCCAATAAAATAGTTTATATTCCCCGAATTTCGACGTCCATGTTTAGCTGACTAGGAGCAGTTTGATTGCATCCTCACGGTCTGGTGCATCCTCGGGAATATCACGTCAGTTTTTAATCCAATCACCAATCAAACTGCGACCGGATTGCTCGCTGTTCTAGTTCGGCTGGCTCTTTTTCATCCCCTTTTGAAATTAACGAAGCATATTTCTAAAATTCCAACATACAATTTACAGTTATAAAAGTGGAATTGTTGTCGCTGTTCCTCAGTTTGTTGTTGATATTTTTTATCGTGTAGTGGACGATCAAGTATTACTACGGTATATTCTTTTTCTCCCAGGATAAGGACCTGTTCCCGTGGGATACGTTCTCGGAATAAATCGAGGATAAATCACTAGCGAAACAGGTGATTGTTGTTAATACGCAGAAATCCGTAATTTAATATTAAGATCCCCGGAAGGTTTAAATTGTTTAAATTATAAATCCAATCTCACAACTTTTAATTGCTCAAACCCTTAACTTGGCACAAATATTGCCGTAAAACTTTGAAAAGTTGAATTTTAATGTGCGATGTTAAGAAAACGTTGCCGTAACAGAGCATCCTAATTAGGTTTCAGGACTCTTCGTGATTGTAATTACGAGTATATCGTGCGCAGATTACCAAGCAGAAAAACTTGAGTACCTAAGGTCTTACGCAGATATGCTTGTTTTAGCTGCCGTTGTTAGCTTATTTCTTCTTTACCATACTTATTTTAGTTGGCCCTGGTTTAGGAACTCCAGCCTTATGAGTATTTTAATGCCATCGAGGAACAGAAATTAGAATAAGCAGGTAATAATATAATAGTCACCTAGTTTACATGATCGCTAGAACAAAGCTTTAATACAATTTACTGAATTCGACGGATAACAGGGTGTTTTAGCCACAAATTATTGTCCATTAGTCATTTTAGCATATTCGCTTAACTAAATTAATGACCTCGATAATTGTATCTAAAGCAGATAATCCCAAATTTGTGAACATATGCATCACTTGTATGCCTCCATTATCTGCCGTAATAATCTTGTTAGTTAATAGTATCAATGGTTGCTTTCCGTACCTATAATATATGTTGTGATATCATCTATTGTTATTAAATTAATCATCATAATTCATAGCTCATCCAATTGCGTCCATCGTATGTAATCGAATGTGATAAAAATTAACTGTATTATTTCGAGGAAGAATATAATTTTTATATAAATAACTGAGAAAGGTATTATAGTTACCATGGACTTGTAAGAAGATCCGAAAAGTAGTCACCAAAGCCCTTAGACAAATGTCTATTCTATTAGCGTACACATCAATAGATACAAATACATGGTAAATGGCAAAGGTGTCAAAAAATGGCGACGAATTTTGCACCCAATAACATAGCCGCACCTAACGAAAGTATTGCTTCGCGTGACCGTTATAAAAGGCATTTGTCAAGAGTTGTGATGAAAGACATAGTAGCCCGTGATTTACGACCTACTCATAAACTATAGCTTATTAGACCTGAAAACAATACTAGAGTTAGTTATGAAGGCAACAACGTGAAAAATAGCCCTTCCTAAACGTAGCTACCGAGGTAGCTTGCAACTCGCAGACGAGTTAAACGTAAGTAAAACGAATGAGTGACGCTATGCTTCTCACAGCGGAGATAGAAAATAAATTGCGCTTTGACTAATGGCTGCAGGTTTAAGTGTATTTCGGAAGACCTTTGTAGAAATTGCTCGTGTGAAATGATTGAGGGGATTTTTCTTAATGTAATGAGAATAGTAAACTAGTTTGCAGTGCTACCACTCCAATAGGACAGTTGGAAGGATGTTCGTTAGGTTCTGTTAGTGATAGGTAGGTACTCATGAGAGTATTGGTTAATAGTTGTTGTCAATTTGTTAGTAAGGGGACTGTGGAAGTTAGGATTGTTAATGTAGGTTAGTTCTATTAGTAAATGTTAGTGGTCCAGTAGTAGTCGGGAGGTAGTCATTAACACTTAAATTTGTGGCATTCGAAGTTGGTTGGGTCTTCAAAATCATTAATTGGGTACAATTTAAGGAAAATTATTTATTCGTTAAAAGCAAAATAACAACTAGTTACAAAAGAGTCGGTACGAGCGGAGATATCTCACTAAACTGTCATCAACCATTTCACCCTTTTCAAAGGCCGTCCAAAATAAACTGAAGTCAATTTCGGCAATTCAAAGTTATACAACTTTCGTGTTGAAATCACAGGGGAGAGATGGAAACTGCGGTATCGCCTGTAATTTTACAATTACTGTTGAATTGAACGGTTTTGGTTGTTATATTGGTAGGCAAAGTAAGTAGTGAAATCGGATTTGATTTCCAATAGTTTTTGACAGTCACTTGAAATTTAGTATACCTACCTTCTTTGTCCATCTTGGGAATTCATTCAATTAGTATCAAATACCTTTAATGAATCTGCGGTCATTTTAAGTCTGTTGGCTTAGACTAAAAGAATAACTTTAAGGGCTCGCAATTGTTAATAATTGGCATTCATACATCTGCATATTATTGGTCAACGTAAAATATTTTGTATCAAAAACTGAGCTTAGATAGTTTCTCAAACGACCGGCAGTACGGTGCGCTCTAAATCAAATTACTGGAACGAAAACTCCAGACGATTGCCAATAGACAGGTTTGTTCCTCTTGCACCTTTTGTTGTTGACTCTCGAAATTAGGCGAAGTGGAATTTTTCGTCTATGCCCTGAGGACGGGAGCCAATTTCTACCAGTTATTTCAAAGGCAATAGGGGCTCGGTACGAAAGGGAATGAATTTCAAAATGGACTTGGTCGGATTTTTATTTTGCTTTCGAGTATTCTCTTCGGATACAATGTAAATTTGCGCGACTTCCACGATGACTTTGTTGGTTATTCTATTTTTTATGTGGAACGTATAAAGTCACTAATTGAGGATGACTGATTATTGCGACTGGCTCTACTGTTTCCTTACATCAGCTTTGACAAGCCACCGTTACAGTTAATTAAGATATCAAAGCTGTGTCCGTTCCGTTATAATTGGAAGTGTAAATATGCAAATACTGCTCACCAGTGCGCATCGCATCAATTGGACATTCGATACATTTAGGTATTCACGCGTTCTGATTTGACGGGCCAGATCAAATTTGAACATTTCGAATAGCTCGGTATAGTTAATTCGATTTTCGAATGAAGAACACATGTCGTATGAACATTCGACTTATTCATGGAATGTTCATGCGGCGTATAAAGGTATGATTTCGCAGAACACGACAGAAGTATCTACATCAGTAAATTCTGGCACAGCAATTGAGAGTTAAGTCTGTCTGATATGAATACTGTAAACGTTTCATGGAATTGCATCTTTAGTTCTAATTCGAATGAAGTTGGACGTACGTTGTTATTCGTGGAACGTTTAATTCAGCACCTAACGAACGAATCAGTATCTCCTCGTCGATATTAAACGTTCGGATACCGGATTTTAGTCCGGTAAATGTTAAATAAAATTAAATTTTCATATAGGCCGTTTTTCCTTTTTATCTTATCAGATATCTCAAATACAGGGTACATACATTACAGTACTTACTTTTGGAACCAGTCAAGCATGGCTGTTTTTTAGGCTTTTGTCGCCTGTTATGACACCCTCTTCAGGCCATTATAGCAGATGTTATTAAACGTCAAAGGGTTTAAAAAATTGGATATTTGGACTAAATGATGTAGAAAAAACACTGAGACAGACATGCATCTTCTAATCGCCGCTTATAGTATATTTGCGTTCGTATTGCATTTTAATAACTCTTTGCGTGTAGCAAACGCTAATAAAAATACGTCTGCCCGAACGCTGAGGGAATAAAAAGTCAATTGCAGTACAGTAAAATAACATCTAGTTATTACATAGTATACGTACTCGTATACCGTTAATCATATTTTGCTATTTTTTCAAATTTCCTTGCAAATATTAATAAACGTGTTACTTAAAAACATATTTTTCGTTTCGCTAAAGTACGAAGTATTAAACGGGGGTTATGTTGTGCTCTAAAGTAAATTAAATAGTTTTTCGTCCAACAGAGGAACTACAGTAGGTGCATGTAGTGTTTTAAACTGTTCTACTCGCGTCGGATAAGCTATAAAAAATACTCTCCTTAACACATTATCAACGAGCTTTTCCTTATCACTGAGGAGGCTTACAGTATACTCTACCACGGTGCTCCAGAAAATTAGAGAGGTTAGTTCCAACACAAGGACACAAAGGAATTTTTTGTCTTTGAAGGCCTCGGACACGGCTTGACGACTGTCATTTAACGATAACAAACAAGACCTACAACTAAAACTTTTTACGCAGCTTAACGTGCAACTACGATCACGCGATTTTCGCATAAGCATTTGCTAAATAGCGTAGTGGCTTGAACGTTGGTCTCTCGAATGAGAGTTCCTGGTTTTAAACCCCACGGCACGCACCTCTAATTAAAAAAGTTATGTGCCTATTAGATACTAATTATCACTTGCTACGGTGAAGGAAAACATTGTGAGGAAACCTGCACACCTGAGAGTTCTCCATAAAGTTTTTAAAGGTTTGTGAAGTCTGCCAATCCGCACTAGGCAAGCGTGGGGCACTATGGCCTATATCCCTCACACTGTGAGAGGAGACCTGAGCCTAGCAGTGGGACAGTTATGGGTCGAGATAATGATGATGATTGCTAAATGTGCATAAATTTAAACTACCTGATGTAGAATAATGATACGGGATAGGTTCGGGACTAGATCTGCTGGATAAACTAACTTTTAAAACGATATCTTTACTTTATTAGGGTCGAACAGATGCCTTATAATAAACCAACTGACTTCAGGACGGTGTATGTAATGAAAAAATTATCTAGTGAGAAAAATGATTAAACGAATCCCGGAGCTAGATTTACTTTGGCACACAAAATTCAGTATGAAAGAATTTCGTGTTTATATTCATCAGAGCAAATTTAAATTTCAGTAATTCCTGGAACGGTGGCTCTCTTTTCTATCCCGTACTAAAATGGATTAAAGTTGCATAACATTTTGTGAATTCTTACAGCGTATGAGCTGGGAAATAATGTTAGGAATGGATAATATTTATTCAGTTTAAATGTGTTGACTTCAATGTTGTTTTGTATCAGTTTATTGGTAAACTATTCACACGTAACTAGTTGTTCGCTTTGAATACTAATAGGGTTCCGTGACAGCGGGAAATATTTACACTAAAATATCGAAATAACTAAACTACGAGTACTTTCTTTTGGGAATTCTCTTTCATGTTCACGTATTTGGTGTTTAGGTCTTTGTTGTTTTAAGATATTCAAGTGTCTTGACTTGTTCAAAAGACTAAGGGAACCGCTTCGTGTTCGAAATTCGACCATAACTTAGTAAGTTTCGAATACAATTTTGTAACCTATCACACTTTACGTAGATCTATATCGTTGTTGAAAATAATGGAATTTATAGTAGAAAATGTAGGAGTTTAAAAGTGTGGAATTGTGTGTTTAATTTTAGAGTTGGTATGGACTAAAATTGTTCCAGCAATCTTCTACTACGGCTACCATTGGTTCATTAGGTACTAGAGTAGATAAATACTATTGTGGAGATAGCGAGGCGTACTGACATTAAAAAATATCTCATAAAGGCGGCTGCTTAGAGTCCATTTTGCAAATTGTCCGGCTGTAGCCAGCCTGTATATATTTAGAGACTGACGGAAAACAAAGCCCCGTAGAGATTTAAATTTTAAATCTGTGAATTGCTTACGTCACTTAGTGTTAGCTCGAGCTTCGGGAGGGCGTGAATATCACGGAACCCGAGAGGATGAGCTTCTTTTGAATGACATTATTATCTAGTGGGAAGATATCTTGTTTGAATATAAGATACGTACTTTCGGTATTGGGGTATACTACATCACAAAATAGAGAGTAACAGAAGTTAAACTCACGTGTACTTCCGTTTTGGTGTGTATGCATGGCGCGCACATGTCTTTATGCTTTCGTTTAAAACACTTCCGAACAGAAGCCGAAACTCGTGTCGGTTTGGTGTCTATGTGCGCGTTCTTCAAGCGAGTTAGGAGTTGGAGATTAACTAGTGTCCGTTTCTCTATAAATATTGTGACTACATTTAAAGTACGAGGCAGTATTTTAGTCCTTTTGCGTCTGTCAACCTCCCCTTGCGAACTAGTAAAGAAGTAATTTTAGGATGTTATTGACTTAACATTGCGACCAATTAACTTTGGTACTTCTAACTGTAAAAAATTCAACAAAACAGGTCATGAGATGACGTAATAGGGACTAGTGTGCGGCAGAACTTGACATTTGCTTCCTCCCCCCAGAACAAGTTCAGAACAATCACACATTTAGATGAACGTGTTTGAACAGCTTGGTTCGTGTCAACAAGCTAACGTGTGTAGACTTTTCCATTACGGCCCACGTTGTTGAAAAGGTCAAGTACATCACCGAGTATATTCCCGGAATAATAACCCGGTCTTATTGCGGGAGTTTTAATTGCTGTAACCTTTGGACACTGGGTATTGTGTCTCGAGATATTAGAACTTGCCATAGCATCAAATATTGATAAACTAATAATAATCTGTTTTATTACGAGTATGTCCATTTCGTTGACACGTTCAACAACCTAAACGGCTTTTACGGCACTAGAGATTTGTATCCATTGTAAGACAGGTAGTGATTTCTTTTTTTTTATATTTCTGCAATTTCCAGAAATCTTTTGTTTTGTTAGTTTTATACTTAAATTAAAGGCATGAGTACATTATTAACAGAGTACAGTATGTCCATAGTTGGAACATAACAAGTTGATTGGCGGCAGACGTAAGCAGCAAGTACATTGGAAAAACAAGATTTTCTATAAAGTTTCCGAAGATTTCTCGCAACGTTATCACGTAATAAGCAGGGATCGTAAACCGGTTATTTCCGAGCATTTCCAACGCAGAAGTGGTAACTTATCTCCACTATTGCTATAAAATCTAGCTCAGACGTGGGGTCCTACCCTATCCTGGAGTCTATGACCGACTAACAATATAAAAGGGATGCAGAATCCTCGTAAAAAATATATTTTACGACGCAGACGATCCTGATACCGTTGTTGGCCCAGTTTTACTAAAATTGATAAAGTCGTAATATTCTTCGGTAAACAAGATTTGCTTATCAAATATGCTTAACAAGTAGATATGTTTAAGAAACGTGTTGAAGAGATGGAGAGGAGAAAGGTAGGAGGCGAGGTTACGGAGGTTTAAAGTTTTGCTTATTTTGAAGAAATTAAAAATTCATCTTCTTTACTTAATGCATCTCGCTTATTAAGAAGTGTTGTTTCAAAAATTGAAAATGGTATCATCACCGGTATTTTCATGTCATTCTCGTGATTAACCTATTCTTTTGCTTGAGTCAGCAGCCAAACAACTAACAATCTTGTGGTGGGGCTTACAAATCCTTTTTTCTGCTACTTGATTGTCAACCTTTTTTCTGATAGCCTTAGGTATACCTACATGCATACAATGATTTAAAATTTTGAATATCGAACAAGACGCGGTTACGATTTCTTATAAAGAGAGAGTTCCTTTTATTTGCTCTGAACCTTTATAAATGAGCTTACAAAAAATTCCGTTACAATATTTGTCATAAGCCCACAAACTCGGTACAGGGTGGCAATCGTCGGCATTGAAGGCTTACCGTTAGTCGACAGCGCGGGAAAGGTGAAGTGAATGTTCAATCACCTAAAATGCTGACAAAAAAGAATAAAACCCTCGCAATAAGCACTAAGTACTGTAGTGGCAAACAAGTTTACTAGCTTCACTTTAGCTTACGTAATGTTTGTGACATATTTATTTTCGACAAAATATTTTATTTCTTTCTGTTGTTTTTGTGTTCACGATAGAACGGAGGTGGTTTATGCGTTTAGGGTGGTATGTTATTAAGTTAATGTATAGGAATGTTAGCAAATATCTCCGCAACGGCTCAACTCAACTGATTTAAGCATGATTTTCTGTGACGGACTTGTAGATTATAAGAGGTTTTTAAGTTCTCCATTTAACTAACTATACGTTAGCATTACATCAATTAAAACTTGAGTTAACAGGTTGTCAACAATGTAGTCGGAACCTCTTAATTTAAACTAACAATTCATAGTACCGCCATCGTTATTATGAAACCAGGGATAAGTCTCAAAATTATCTGGCTTATAGTTAAATAATTACAGTGTCTGGCGAGGTAGTTACTGAAGATTTAGTAGTCGGGTGCTGCTGCATCTGCAGTTTGGGGGAGAGTAATGGCCGATATCTATTAGGTAGTGGCGCTCATAGCCGGCGCGGCGGCTTGCGTCGCTTCTACGTGATAGACTGAGTTGAGATGCTGTGGGACTGTGGTTCTTAGCGAATGCTACGTGGCATTTAAGTGATTCTTTGAAGGTACCAAAGTAGTCCGTGAAGATATCCCTAAAATATAGAACACTAACGATCCACTCCGGCTTCGAATGGAGGTAGACATTGCAAAAACAGAAAGCGCTGATGTGGGGTTGTGAATGCTTGACGTTACTTATTTATGTAAATATTCTTCTCCTCCTAGATTTAAGTACATTACTATCAAAATTATATAAGATAAGTTGAGGCAAGGGTAAAGCCAATGTTGAAACCGTTAACTTACTTTGGCTTTTAACGAAATTAAGTACTTAAAAATAATATGTCATAATTTAACCTTAATAACCCATTGTGCAACTGTACCTGTACTAAGCTTTCATTTAAAAACTATTTAACAAAAGGCTCATAATTAAATATAATCGCCAGCATTCACGGAGGTATTCGGAGTGCTGCAATTATGCTAATTGCATTAATGGGACCACTCCGAAAGGCAAATTTGTTTCATCCCCACACGCTAACGAATCATGAATAAAGGAACAACTAAGTAATGCTTATTAAAACGTATGAGTGTTGTAACCTAAAAATATATTCAAATGAATTTCGAAAATACGCAAGTTGCACAGGAGTATTAGTTCATCACTCAAAGACTGTTACGGAAATGTTTTGAACTTTGATTTTGTTTAAGTGTCACAAAGAAACGTAACGATAAATGGGTTGCATCTTGTAGCTCCAATTTTTAATATTTGGAGTTAAAAGAAGTTCAAGTGTTGAATTTTATATGTTGAAATGAATCGTTAAAATTATTAATTAAACGTTGTTTGAATCAGTCACGAAACGACTCGTCGTGTTCCGGTTGGTTTAAGAAAGTTTATTTTAATGCTTCTACTTTTTTCCTGGTTGACAACGCATTGGTAATTATCTGGTGCTACTGGAGTTTATTGGAGATTATAATAACCAATTACCGTCTCGTAACACGTCTTCTTCATTTGATGCCTTAACTATTGGATCGATTTATTTGAAATTCATCAAACGGGTACTTCTAAACTAGAGGCTTTCTTTTCAGCAAAAATATCCCCTTTGCCGCTGGGAAGCGAGTGCTAGTGTTAGTGTTTTAACAACTATGTGTGTGCATCGTAATCTACATGTTGTAATATACGACGCTTATCAAATTGTTCATCAAAGTCAGTTCTGGTGTAGCTAAGCCGCACTTAAGCAGCGGTTGGCGGAGCGCCAAACACGACACCTCCTGCGCCCTCCTCTCGGTTATCGACTTGCGTTCCTGTCCACACACTGGATTTACGTAAATTAAGCGCTCATAGTATTGCTTGTATAGTAACGCGATCATAGCTTGGTGACTTACGACGATTCTAATGTCTTTCGAAGTAGAGCACATGTGGGCGTCGTCAACGTGGATGGATATTTCTTCCTTGGCAGTGCTTTGCTTCGGCCAAGCTATGTTTAGCTATCCGTCACGGTTGTTATCGTCAGATGTCGTTGATTGCCCGTGGAAGGTTTTCGGGGTTTCGGCCCGTGAAAGGTTTTCGGGTGGCATAA
The DNA here is from genome assembly GCA_001278395.1 of Lerema accius. Lineage (NCBI taxonomy): Eukaryota > Metazoa > Arthropoda > Insecta > Lepidoptera > Hesperiidae > Lerema > Lerema accius. Next base: position 117,735 of record LGAG01000459.1, read on the forward strand.
CTTCTTTTATCTGATACCAAGCAATTTGCTGAGTATAAGGATATTTTTCGCGTAACTACCCGTCTCTTTATCTCACCAAGTAATGAAAACCACGTACCTACGCAGCGTTATTCGAAGCACGAATCACAAACAGTATCAAAGAACAATGTTCGCGCTCCTAAACGGTTGTCAAAGAAGAAAATAGCATTTGAGGAATTTGAAATATGTTTATTGTAAACGCTTTACATTTAAAACGTACGTTTGGACGAAAAATAACCCGGCGAGTTCTTGACTACATATACTTTTAAGTAATATTTGGCCTGTAAAGAATATTTACATTGCCTGTTATCTAAATAGAAAAATTCGCTGTTAACGTAGCGTTTTTTACATTCTTTGTCCCTTAATTTATACCTGTGTTTCTACGAGTATAAGGTGGTACTGTATCCTATTAATATTGTAACCATAAAAGTTTGTAAACATGTTTGAATACTTGGATGTTTGTAAGTCCTTCACACACTAACCGTTGAACGGATTAAGCTGAAACTTGGCACACAGATAGTTGCATCCAGGAATAGGACATAGGATCGATTATATTCCGATTATAGGTTCCCTTGGGATAAATCCAATATTTTTTTGTAACTACTCTTTCGCGGGCGCAGCATACCTAGCGTCGTCTAGTATAATATAAAAAAATTCTCTCAGGTCGACTGGTGTAAACGACCCCTACACACCAAACAATGGTGCTATTATTTATTAGGGTTGAGGTCTCTGACAATCGTTACTCTGACGGTTTACTAGTGAGGGTGTCCTTTTTATCGGAACGGAGGGTTACCAGTTAGAGCCAGGGCTTTGTTAACCCTAAGGCACCTCTCACTTTGGACGAGTTTTCGTACGAAAACTACTCGTACGATTGAGCACGATTGACAATGAATATTCACGATCAAACTTTACTAATAGTTTAGTAAAACAATAGCCAAAAAGAAATACGTGTAGGTAACCCTGAGATATGTCATTGACAACTAAGTTGTATATTTAGCTTAATGTATATAGAAATTAGACGTCAGTTAAATAGAGGAATTCAGAAAACCCTTACTTGTACTTATTATTATTACCAACATACAACCACACTGGTACGAAATTGATCCAAATTGGTCTTCAAATTGATTACTGCCTGACAATATAAATGTACTTTGTATAGTATATACAAAAAACTAAAACAATTCTGTGACGTTGAAAATATTCACTAAAATGGATTATCCAATAATCCATGGTAATTGAAAATCCAGTAGAGCTCGATGAAAATGTTTATTGCGTTGGATTAGTGCCTATAATTACAATACTATTTCTAATCCACTCTTTGCAAATGTAATTAAATGTTTGTATATTAGACTTCACTAAAAATTTAAAAACAGTTTCCTGAGATATGTCAGGTGTTACAATAACCAGTGGTTGTGAACATTTTCTTTTTTTTTCAAGCGAAAGTTGTCAAGCAGTGGTGTTTTGATATAATAATGAAGAAAGTTAAGTGATCTAAAATTTAACTAACTCATCATATTTCTCTCCCTCTCTCTCTTGCATTATAAGAGGGAGAAGGAAGATTTGGTATAATGTTGCAAAACAGAAACCTTTCTTTTTTGTGATGACGTAAAACTGTAATGGATATTTTCCTGAAGATCCTTTATTGATTTAAATGGTAATAAGCAAAGAGATTATAAAGATCATTAATGATTTTAGGTGTTTTTGAGTGTAAAGAGCCTTGTTTGCACTCTCTTAACGACTATTAAAATGGTAATAATTGCTCCTTAACACATCCCACTTCTTAAGTATTAAGTATTCATTAATTTTTAACGTTACTGCTTTTAATGCCAGCCACGAATGAGTCTACAGTCTATTGTTTGACAATGCTATGGTCGGATTTCGAACACATTACGGGTAAGCTAGTAAATATAATTTGTGCAATTGTATATTTGTAGAATTTATATACGACTTTCCGATAATTAAATGCCCGTACAGTGTGCAGTGACCATAACAAACACGTGTAACCGAACTTTAAATTAATCACCATGTTTACGATATGGAGCGCAATTTGTTCAAAAATGTGGAAAATGTTAATGAAAATTCGTTTAACTGCCACCGGTTTCAACGGAGCCTAAAAATATACGGGGGATTAATCAACACCCTGTATATGAAACGGGTAAAATTGAGTTAGGTTTTAAAAAATCGTCAAGTGTAAATTAATTCGGGTTTCCACGAAAAAGGCTGCCTTTATCGCAAGCCATATTGCTGTTGGGTGAGTTGGGGTAAGATTGAGAGGATTTTTTAAGAGATAAACACTAAATTACAGGCTAGCTTGATCTAGAATCTTTTTTTATTTCTAGAAAACGTTTCATCCCCGCGGAATGTAGGTTAAGGTCTCCTAAAGCGAAGCGTGGGCGGGCCACTCGTCTATAACAAATAGCTTTTAAGTCTGTGCTCTGTAAATTCAGGAAATGGTTTTAAATAAAACGTGGAATAAACTGCATGTCCGACAAGTGGAGTCACGTCACCGTGAACAATCCCCCAAGAGCTCGCTGCCTCGTAAACATCTTAAATCCCGCCCTATACCAAGCAACTTCACTGCAAATAATCCCCGAGTGCATGCGCATTTATCTCTGTCCGATGTAAGAAAAATAAAAAGGATAGGTTGATATCGACACGAAAAGCGATCTGTTGCGAATTGGCGCGTGGTCCCGCGACGCCTGGAGGAAATTTTGGGGTTTCGTAGTCTTTAGTATAATTCTGTAGTTGGTACTCTAGTATTATTGTAGTAATTAAATTGGAGAATA
>LGAG01000459.1:120942-142866 GCA_001278395.1 Lerema accius
CAAGGGCTCTTATTGTAGTAATTAAATCGTATAATAAATAAACGCTTACACACTCATACCCCCGCAGTAGGATTCCTGTCTCGCGGGTGGCATGGACAACATAAATAACACATTACTAACACCTGACCAGAGAACAAACATTTATCTGTCACATAAATATTTGCTCCGACCGGGAATCGAATCCAGGACCCCTCGCTTCGCAGGCAGGGTCACTACCAACCAGGCTACGGGGTCGTTGATAATATTGATCTTATGATTTTTGCTAAAGTCCTTCCACGCATGAAAAATCTTTGACAAGTAAAAGGTAATTAAATAGAAACAGATCCCTGAACTGCATTTTTCCCAAACACTTCTACCCTCTTTTTTATTTGTTTCACTGCACAATGTCCCGCACATTTTAGTATTTCTCCTCTATTCTAGAACGTATTTGTTTACCGACCGCCCAATGCACTATTTAGGGTGGAAACGCTGATTTTAGCGACTCTCTGCCAACGTGGCAAATAGAATAAATGCTTCGCTAGTCGAGTGTGTTTTGCTATCTGACCAATCGTTTATTATATGCATCAGTTGAGAGGGGAAGGGGGGTGATTGTGTGTGTGTGTGTATTACAGTCTGTCTCGTCTCAGTCTTCTGTCATGATGTAAGGGAGCCATAGTCCACCACGCTGGCCAAGTAAGGGTTGAGAGACTATACACCTTTGAGAATTTTATGAAGAACTCTCAGGTATGCTATAGTTTCTTCACGATGTTTTCCTTCACCAATGCAAATGGTAATTAGTGAATATGCAAATAACTTTTTGTAAATTAGAGATATGTGCCATGTTTGAAACACTATGCTTTCACTGGTTATTTAATAAAATATTAATACTTAAATATGAATAGCCAGTATATTTAAAACTCTATTAAGTTTTTAAATCCAGAAGTGTTTAAGAGTTAATTGCGTTTATGCTAATGAGAATAATGTAGTTAGGGCGCCGCTTTCGCTAGCTCTTATTGTCCTAATGAACGGGGAAATAATCTTGGACGCCGGATTATCTGGAAAAATAAATGAGCTACATTTATTTTTGCACGCGAATAAATGTAATTCATATATTAATACGTGAAGGGTTAACTTTGGGCCCCTTCTTGAGAATAATGCTGGTTCTTGTGAATAATACGGGTTTGAAATTTGACGTAGGATTAATGATAATAATATAAGTGTATTTGTTATATACCTATAGATTTAAAACCTTAATTTATTTTAATTTAAGAAATGAAACAGAACATACTTTAGATACATAGACACGTCATAAAAATGTTAATAGTCTTCCCCGTTGACAGATAGTTGACATTAACAATGACATTTGCCAGCCAGAGATAATAAATGTGTCGTCAGCACTTCCAAAAGGTGTCGTGTTTAAGGGCCTCGACATTTCGTACATATAGTATTTCGAACCAGAACTTACTTACGTTACATAGAGAACAACTGGAGGAATAGTGCAATCTTCAGTTAGGTTTATTTATGAATTGAAATAAATTGTATTTATGGATCGTTCCCGTCGAGGGGTAGATCTAGAACAATGTCCTAAAAGCACCTTCGAAACTAGTTCCGCTGTAACCGTCACACAATACAATTGTAACTCACTAAAACAAAAGAACCGAGCCAGCAGCGGAGACATATTTACACGAATTTTATTCAACGGAATTTGCTTCATATTCGGTACGTTGAATTTCAAATTACCTTAACTTTTTTTAATATGGAAACTTGGAGTGGAAACAAAAAGTTGCCAGAGATAATGTTACTCAACTGTAGTTTCAAAAGAAATGTATTGCTCGGGGACAAATTTTATTGGTCGTCTGTTTATTCTATGGAAATGGGCAATGTGCGCTGTAAAGTGTATGAATACATTTACCTACTTAAATAAAAGTTACTGTAAAATTTCGTCCGACAGGCGGTAATCTTATTAGGCTTAGTTAAATAACACTTCTTTTCCACTTATCATTAGGTACAAGTGTTTTCTGACGTACGTAACATAATAACTATACACTATTTATCCTGTGTAGATGTACGTTCGTACGTTCTAACTAAAATTCGTATCTACAGACGTCGACTGCAGTAAGCTAGTCGACTATGATCATTAACTTAAAACCGATGCATGGATGAGCTTTGTTAAGCAAACCAGAAAGATAGATAGGACATTGAATCTTAGGTACATGTATAATATGGTTAAAATTTATCTAGATGGTGAAAACTTTTAACTGCAGTTTATATAAAAATTAAACGTTCTTGACTTTGTACTCTTATTGCTACTAACATTTTACAGTTTAAGGCAAAAATAAAAACGACCAAATTAAATAAACAAGCGTTGCGCAACGTGTGCAGTTTGGAACATTCCATATTATCTCGGCAAAACTCTTTCTCTTTTGAAGTTCGCATGAAGGAAAAACTTCAGCTAATTTTGAATTCAACGCAGCGAATATGGAAGCAAATTTTGTTGAATGAAACTGTTGTAAATATGTCGGCAACTTCACACTTTTGTTTTTAGAAAGTTGTACAAGTTAACGCAGTTAAAAGTCAAAAGTTAGTTTGTTGAGATACCTTTGAATAGATGCCGTGAAAGTTCTTGTAAGCCCAGGTGCGTTTGATGAAAATTTTAATAAATGTCAGTTAAATTTAACCTCTTAGTAATTTCAAAGTTAGTTTAACACACAACTTGACCGAGAGGAAACAAACAGGGCGTGATTACTTTGTTCTAGCGCTATATTTATGTGTAAGCAATTTTAATTGTGAATGGTTACTATCTACTTACCATCAAATTGCTAGCCTGTTTTTGAGTGACTTACTAACATTAAACGTCGAAAATGATAGTCGAAGGACATTTCAATTCTAATGTTTATTATGTATTCGTGTACACGTATTTTCTTTTACTCCACGCTTCCTAAGGAACGATTTCTTAAAACAACTTGGACGGGTAAAACAAATGCACCTCATCTATTTTTCCAGGAACCCAAATACCCCGGATTTTCTCAATGCCTTCATTAAGATAAAACGGAAAGTAGCTAAGAAGCGGGCGTACTGCACCTCCCTTTCATTAACATAAATGCTAATATTGGAGTCGAAACCAATAAAACTCTTCGATTAAGATAAAAACTATTACGTCTTCCGTTACGTAAAAGAGACCTTTCAGGATTCGTTTTCTAAGATTTTTGTATTTTCTTTTTTAATTTCCTTTGCATTGTTTTTCAATTACATCATATTAGGAAGTCGTAATGATGGAATGAAGGATTCCAGAATGAGGTATTTAAAGTTCCTCGATGTAGAAACAAATTATGACTTAAAACTCTCAGAAAGTCAGCCTTGATACTTGCTACTCGTAATATTACAAAAACACCTTACATTTCCAGACAGTTTATTTTGTGCTAGAAACTCCGAATTACTTCCAAGTACTCTAAAGAGTAAACGTCTCAACAATTAACCTCAATCTTATGCGGCGGTGGATTCGCTCGACACGACCTACTTCAAAACTAGTATGCCAACAAAATTCGGAATACATCGAGTCGTGGCTCAATCCCACTGGCAGACTGGCACCGCCTGACATCGGTATCGATTGGGCTACTATTACGTCGTGTTTCCACCTCATTCATCATGCCAGAGGGAATGCCAGTCAAATCGTTTGAAGTTACGCACGCACGTTATGCATGTAAGACAGGAAGTCTTTGGCGGTTGTGATTGAGCGAACTAATAGTTGTCGGCTCGCAGATAAATTGATGAGGTGGAATAAATAGGAAATGATTTTATGTTGTACTTATAGTAGTATGAAGCGTTACACGGCATAATGTCGATTTTGAGTTCAACCGAGTGAAGCAATAGGGGGCGAATAAGCAATAAGTGGATGAGAGCCGTTAGAAGTTAAAAGCAAATTTTCTGGTGCACTTATAATGTCTAACATAATACGGCGGTAAGTAAGTAAGTAAGTACAAACCCCAATTCCAGGCAGGCCAGAGTGCGTTAAAGCCGAAACCGACCGCGAGTGTTAAGGCTCGCTTAAGATTCATACCTACATAATAATCAAGACATTAGTTAATAAATGATTATTGGTTATTATTATATAGCATCTAGCGTCATCTAATAAAGAACATGTGGATTTACACCTGAGGTTTGAGAGGTAGAATAAACGATTTTCTGTCCTGATACTAACGATTATTAAGTTGACTACTGATATTTACTAACTAGCTACCGCTCGCAGCTCCGCCCGCGTAATTTTGCCGTTTTCGCAATATTTTTATTGCTGCTCCTCTCCTATACATCTTAGCGTGATGTTAAATAGCCTATAGCCTTTCTGGATAAATGGACTATCTTACACTAAAATAATTCTTCATATCGGTCTTGTAGTTCCTGAAATTTGTGCGTTCAGACAAATAAACTCTTTAGCTTTATATTATTAGTACAGATGTCAAACGAAATGTACTGAATGATGTCCCGGTACAACAGCGAAAAATATTTAAAATGATATTCGTTGGCCGATGTTAATTAAAACTTTATGGAACAAGAAACGATCTCTTGCATATTAATATGTGCGGTTACCATTACGGACCTCCAATTAAAATTTTGTTTTAGATCTTGGCACATAATTTATATTTAACTCGAAATTATGATGGTTTTTAATTTGAATAAACATTACTTTTTAGGGTACGTACCTAAAAGGTAAAAACTGAACCCTGTAATGTACAGTAATCGTGATAGGTACAAAGCTGGAATTTTCACAAATTATGTATTTCCGTAGCCGCTATAACAACAAATACTAAAAAAAATGTCTGCTACTTCCTTTATCTACCACTTTTGAGAATTGTCATAGAAAAAGTTGGGCGTCTTATTGAAATAAAGCTGCTCTCGAAAAATTTGCTTGATGGTAATAAGTGAAAATATATTTCATTTCATTTCATTTTATTGCATTCCATGTTCACAATTAAATTCAAGTTGGTTTTGTAGTACGCGGGCCCTGGTGGGCACAGCAAAGTTAAAAGAGAGGATGTTATATGTCCCATAGTGAAATGTACCTACTACGGATCCCTGACTATGTTGTTTGATGCTCCGTTTCTTATCCTTTAACAGATGATTATCCAAGATAAATGATACGCTGCGATATTTTATTGCACATTTCCACGAATGCAATGCAAATGCGCTTGTTTCGGATAATATTACAGTGTTGTTACTGTTAAATTGATATGACTGGATAAAAATCTTCACATGAGTTTGTGGTTGAAGGAAATTTCAATTAAAATTGTATCAGAACTTAGCCATGTACAGTACAGTCTGCTACTGACGTTTTGTTTCGCAAACCGAAATTGCTTTTGTCTTTTCCCGTAATGGCTTTGAAGAAGTGTATATTGTTCTTTTTTCTTATGTAACGTCATATTTTATACAATGCAATGACTTGCCTCAGTTACCAACACAGAGCAAGGAATGTATTTGCTTAGTTCTATCTTCCGTGGTTACTAACGAGTAATATAATATTAGCTTTATTGGAGAATCTAACTACAGCGTATTCGAGCCTATCTTCGACAAACAATGCACTATTCCGATTATTCACTGTAACTGAGATCACTTTGAAGCGAGTCTCAATATTTAATGTTATTGACATGCGAATAGGCTGGGTACTGCACAGCTTGGAGAATTGGGCTTGATTAGACACGAAATGGAAGGCGTCTACGTGGCTAAGATAGGGCATTAATATTGACGTAATTGGATTGAATTTGATATTGTTATGTCTGTTAGTTAAATATTTTGTTAAAGATCTTGGATAACGACAAGTAGCTCTTTAAAAAGCCAGGGATATTTAAAGAATTATTTGTAAGGTCTAGGCTCCAATATATTATTATTGTCTGTCCAATGGCATTACGAAGATGTAGGTGGTCTGTGTCATAGTTAGTGTAGTGATGCTCGTGTTAACGGAAAACGGCTTTAAGCTACAAAGCGAGTGGGTTTGTACTATTTTCAGCAGAACTTCGTTATTACAATTATATAATAAATAATTATATAATTAACGGTGTGGATTTTATAGCTATTATAAGCATTAACCACTAACTATAGAAATATAATTATAGTCTAGCAGGAGGTAAATAGGAGAAAAGGAGAGCTTTTCTATTTTTTTAAGTAAAAGTAAGTAAGACAAGCGTGCTTTCGTTTCATTGTTATTTTTTTATATTTGTCGAATGGAAGTACTTACTCAATAACAACTATAAAAATAATTTAAATAAAAAATCCTTTATTCCACTATGTTTACACATAATTCTCATACAAATTCTAATCTTAGATACTAATCTAAATATAGGTATATTGTATAACGCCTAATCCTTTCATATTTATTTCATAACATCCACTGATAGTTACAAAATCTACGACTTCTGATGCAAAAAATCCCAGTAGCAGCTTATACCCAGAAGTCAAATAACGCAGGAAATATACATCCAACAATATTGGGTACGACCCTCGGTAACTGCCGCTCGTGTTTCGTTGTTATTCCAATTTATGCAATCCTCAGCGAGATTAGGACCGTAAGTTGGTTTTAATTGTGCATAAACCTCTGACTCCGAATAGAATTCGTCTTCGGATAACGGTGTACTTGAGCGGTGTGTTGTAGATATGATTCCAATCCATTAATGGCCAATAAAAGCAGGAAGATTCGTGCTTTCGTGAATATTAACTAATGCATACTTTCTCCACGTTGCTAGAAGACTGGTGCGGTCGTAAGTTAACGATAGTTCGATAACAACCAACTATAGTAGAGCCATTACAAACGTGCAGACTACGTCATAAAACAAAACGTCAAAGGGATGGACTATGGTCGCACATTCGAGCGAGAGTTCCGATATACATATAAGTGTGAACGAGAGATATGATAAAATGATTGATGACGTAGTTTGCACGTGTGTAATGGCCCTACTATAATGGTAACAATGTTAAAATCTTATTGTAATAAAAATATAGTCTATATCACTTCCACAGCGAAGACGTCATTGGATGACACTTTACAAGCCGTCAGGCTGTAGATTATGCCTATGAATATGACATACATATATACGAAAGAAAACATTACTATCCTTCAAGAGCAGTCGGGTAAATAATGCTTAGATATTATTATATGAACGGCTTCTGCTAGACTGTTGCCAGATGCATTTATTATTATTTCAACCAAAATTATTCCTGACAAGTCTGCCCGAGTTATAATAGGTAGCTTGTTTGCTTGTTCATGAATTAATTGGTTTGCAAGTACAGGTCGGTATTCGGTCGGTACACGGTCGATGCGCGGTCGGTACGGTCGGTGGAGCAATGTTCAAGTCTAATACGTCGGTCGCAGTGCAAGATGCAATCAAATGTGCAACGGCGTGCGATTATAGACTCCGTCGAGACGCCATCTTGGTTTGCAATCAGGCTTTTGGAGCGTGTTATTATTCCCCAACACGTTGTTATGAAGTTTCTGCTGTGCTGTTTGCTAGTGTGAAAAGTTTTAAGTACCGTGTTTATTTTTTATTTGTAAGTTGGCTAGGTATTTGGATGCCTTTGGTGTTGCTTATGATGGTGAGCATTGGTTAGAATGGAATAGAGCAGTACAGCGTAGAATAGAATATATAGAACTTAGTAAACAATAATTATGTACCTACATAAATTCATACGTGTCTCAAGACATTATGATACGAGTAAGTATTTCGTTTACTTGCAACTTTAAATAGAACTGAATCACGTGCCATGATCCATGTAGTAATTTAAGATATTATCAACGACTTGTACGATTTGTAATTTGATTGCATTTCGACACGAAATATCCGTGTACAGAATATCTTTATACGATTAAGATTATATCCCATTTCAATCATAAAGGACGATCATTTATTGATGAGGTTTTATATGATAGTAGTGATTTGCGTAAATCGCGTCATCAAAATTCCATACATCGTCTTCGTATATAAACCCAGAACTTTGTTTAAGAAATTCTTCTCGATAATTCAATGTGAAAAATTCGGAGTTTCAATACACTTAATAATACATACATACGTGTAAAATTGAACCTCTTTTTTTAAAAAAACGAGACATCTCTCTTTCTCATCTCAACTACAATTTCTACTTTATATCCCTTTGTGCTCTCTAAAATATTTCTCAACAAATTTGTCAAAAATGTGCTTTTATCTCAATAAAAGCGACGCAAAAGCTTCATATGAGTGAAGACGTCGTGCAACGCAATCAGACGTCTGAAGTATTCGGGATTGAGTTGATAGGTTTCTCGTGATCACATTTGGGTGTTCCATCAACCGCGCTTGCTTACGAGTTAGTAATGTGAAGTTTTGATTAATAAATGGAATATTCCAATCTGCTTTCAAGCGGTAGTGATACCTGGGTAGAGATAGCAGCTAGCGGGTAGCTCTTTTATTACCTACTGCATACCTAAAGTAATGGCCACATACCGCAATAGCTTTAAAAATAAGTTACCGCTGATTTATGGACTCCTAAAGTCTATATTTATTATGTTATGATATGTGAAGACTTTGGGCATTTTTTAAAGATTAATATAGGAACTATGAGTAAGAGATATGAAGTCTATATTCTTTTGTTTAATATTGAATTATGGTTTAATTTCGATCATAGAGTGGAAGCGTTAATTCAAAGAATTATGTGCAGTGATACAAGGTGGTATTTAATTTACTACTTGTAACATCTTTTGTCTAAGAAATGATTTAGTTTTATTCAAAGACTGCCTGGATTGTACTAATTGTCTTAGTCTTCCCATAATTGGAGTAACTTAAAACGTTATTCGTAACACGTATAACGAAGATAATTTCCTTTGTTCCCTCAGAACGTTTTTATTGCGGAATTTTAGTACTAATGAATCAGTCTTTAAGACGCCACTGACTACGCCGGAAACATAATAATATATTTTTTATTCCTAATAACAATAATTTATCAAAAAATCTGAAAACGATAAACAATGAATCATTAACTTTCATAGTCAAATGATTGACGAATTTAAACTGCAAGCGCTGTCAGGAAGAGAATGGTTGACCGATAGTGGCAATAATTCTTGAGTGCTTTTATATTCAGTTTTACGTACAAAACTGTTGATGCTTGTCGTTATAGTTAGATTACTATTGTTAAGCCATATTGGAAATATTCGGGCGATATAAAAACCCCTCTACCATTGCGTATGGGAACAGCTTGGTGGATTATATCCTATGCTTTCTCAGGGATGAGGAGAGACTCATGCTCTGTGAACCATTAATGAGTTAAAGTGGCAAAATATAACCAAACATTTCACAAAAAAACAAATTCAGCCTTTGCGATAATGTTTCATAATCACGCCGCAACATCTCATCAGATTTCGTGATTAACAAAAAATCCTCATAATTAAGCAGTCAGTATGAGGGGCAAGGGCGACGGCGGGGGCTGCGGCGGGAGGGGGTCGGAAGGGTTTGAAGGTGATAATATTCCTCATTACGGCACGCCGCCGCACTGTCGAGTTACGTGACGGTGTGACGGAGGCCGTATTCAACACCGCGATAAACCTTTTCTAAGTAATTTTTTTGATTTTTTGAAGACCCGTATAGTTATCATTTCAGTGTATCAAACGGTACAGAATGTGATTGCCATGTAATTTTGTTACTTTCAATTTCTGTCCTCGGTTTTTGAGCGTGGTCATTTCATTGCAACTACAACATAGATAATACTATAGGGCTTTCAGTATTCTTAAAGTATTCATCATCACAACCCATGACGTGTCTCCTCTCACAGTTTCCTCACAATGTTTTCCTTCACCTTAGCAAGTGATAATTAGTTTCTAGGGCTTTAAGTATTAGCATTATTTATTTCAATTGGAATGGGATACCTTCCGAGGTTGCTCCGAAAGGCAAAGGGATATAAGGTCCTTCTAGAAACTCGTAGGGGTCTCTTTCAAGGTCGGCGTCTTTGGCATCATATCTAGATTACCAGATCATATCTAGACTACTTGGCAACGATGACTCTTTACCATTAGATTGATCATTTACTCTTACGTGGTCTCTATACAGGGTGGTATTGGGATTGAACTGGTTGGCACAGAGATTAATTACCTTCAGAACTACTCAGATTCCTTCTGGGTTTTGCCTGGGCTTGACTTTAGGTCCAGCGAGATAAAATATGTGGTGTCATAACAAATTCGATGACATTAGTTATTATTGACAGTTTTTGTGTGTTCGCATTCATTGAAGATAAAAATCGCGACGATTCATTTTACTTAGTTTGAAATTCACCTTGAATGTTTTGCAGACGAAGCCAACTAGAAAAAGTTTCGTTTGGTGTAAAATTATAAAGAATGCATATCGAATATTTCCCCAGTGGTGCGTACTATAAACAAAACATGACCTGAAATAGGTATCAAATTTATTCGCAATACCTTTTTCCTTTTTATAATCTTCTGACTTATTCGATGAAAGTAATTTCCCCAGTCACTGATATGAAAATAAAAGTTTTTGCTGGAATTTTATAACATATGGAGAGAGTTTGGTTAAATAAACATACTGTTTGTTCTGCAAATATAAGCGAGAGGGACTCGGTAGATTGTCGATTTAATTTTGTTTTCGATGTGACCGAACTGGAAGATGCCACGTAAGGAAAATATTTCATTTTGTTAGTGTTTATTTACCATTGTGCTGATGTTTATTTGTAAACGACGACGAACTGTAAAGGAAACATAATTTATGATTGGATTTTTTTGGAACATTATGGTTCGTTGACTTAACTCTCTTTGTATAACAAGAAATTGAAATATTGTTGGACAATCACAATACAATAACTGAGATGAAAATATACAATAATGTATTATAAATGTACGCCATCTATAGATACCTACCTATAAGTGCTTAGGAATTAATATTTATTTTATCCTGAATCAAGTTTTCGAAACATTTGTCATGCAATTCCGAGTCTTATATCTATAACTGTAGCGATTAAACATTTTTAAACAATAAAACAAGTACACCGGCCTTTTGAAAAATAAATCGTTTTCGGAGAGCCTTTTGTTCCCCACTTTCCACTTTCCTTTTAAAATGGCATTCCTTTCACAGTCGATATGTGCATTGTGGGAAAACTTTTACAACTCGTTTTGAATCAGACCAGTTTATAGAGCAAATAATTTCGTATTGTCAGATTTTATTGGATTCTACGAATACTGCCACTCTCAGTTTATACTGATTGAAACATATACTGGGATATTGAAATATTGAGCGCGTTTGCTAAATTATTTTATGTTATTTATTACACTTCGCTTTCTATTGTTTTAAGAAAAGAAACGAAATCACTTGACTGAAAACCACTTAATTTTCACTATTGAGCACACAATTTTCCACTTAACTAAGTAGGCGTAGAGTACACTGCACCACGCTGATCCAATGTGTATTGGCGGAGAGATTATTGGCCAACATAAGCGTCGCAATTTTTTATGCTATCCAAGGGCCTCGGACATGGCTTTATACAAAGTAGGTACAGCTTGCGAGAGTGAAAAGTCACTAATAATTTGACGACCCAGTAGCCTAGTTAGTAGTGCCTGCAAAGCGAGGGGTCCCGGGTTCGATTCCCGGCCGGGGCAGATATATTTTATGTGACATAAATGTTTGTTTTAGGGTCATGGGTCTCAGTGATGTGTTATTTGTGTTGGCCATGCCACCCGCGACACAAGGAATCCTACTGCGAGTATGAGTGTGTTAGCGTTAAAAAAGAAGTTATAATCTTCAAATAAATTCGATACTGTTACAGCTCGGTGTGACGGGCCGGCAATTCTTTGAACCCCAGTAATAGCCGCACGTCTAACATCAGACACGTATGTAATGACCGTCGTAATTGGACTGTTCATTATTATGTTACAAATTTATTTAACACGATAACCGCTCCTTATTGATGGCTAGTTTCTTCTGTTATTTTTATCTCTATATATAGAAACTAACCGTACGTGTGTTTGTCATTGAATTATTGCTAAACGGCTAGATCGATTTTATTAATGTTAATTAAATGTAATTAATATTTTTGTTATGTTAATGACAAAGATGCATGGATATGAGTAGTTCTGCATCCAGTTCCGTTCTGGGTGGAACAAATTTTTTGTAATAAAAATAATTATATAATTATTATTTTTTAAAAAGACCTATTGGAAGAGTTTCTTTCCCCTTTTTTCTATATCAACGCTCCTTTTTGCTTATTTTTATTGTTGCTTATAAATTGTGTGTCTTGTTCTGCACGCAGAATGTCGTAACTTAGTCGTAGCTACGTCGTTACTCTGCCAGATCTTAACCAATTAAATCCATTGCAAGTAGATTACGATATCGGTTAGTTTATAGATTAAAATTTGTTTAGTAAGAGTTTAGTAAGGTTACATAAACATTAAATGTGAGATTTGTTCACAGTGACTCAAAATAGTCTTTGAATATTATTACTAAAAACTTAAACAGCACCAGAAATGAATTTATCACTATCGATACATTTTTATTCCTCTTTGTTCAGCGCTATTCTCTACAATATAAAAGTGATTTAGTAGGAACGATTTGCTTTTTCAATTTCATTATTCATCGCTCATTCAACGAGCAATAAGAACAACTGTGGCAAGAACAATGGAAGAGTTCAATGGCTAAACGGACGATAAATAATACACTATAGTTTGAATAACTAAAGAGTGAGGCGGAAAATGTAATTTTACACAGCTACTTACAATAGCTTCAGTCTTGAAATACTAGTTATTAGATCATTAATATTGTTAAGAGCAAAGTTAATTAAAAAATTAAGAGTTCATTATAAAATTAAAAGCGCAGCAAAACGTCAGTAAACCGTTTTTAAAAACGGAAGAAAACAGAACGAAAAAAGTTATTTGAATTTATTTTGATTTACTTTACATTAAAACTTTAATAATATAAGTAGTGTTACATTACAAGAAGCAGTGATAGCCTAGTGGTTTGAACCGGAGTTTCTGGCTTCGAACTTCTAATTTTCTAAGTTATGTGCGATTAAAAAACTATCACTTGTTTGGTTTTTCCATAAAGTTCTTAAAGGTTTGTGAAGTCTGCCAATCCGCACTAGGCCAGTGGATCCTCCCTCAGACTGTTAGAGGAGACCCGAGCCCAGTAGTGGGACAATTATTTGTTACGATGATGATGATGACAGTACAAAATAAAACAAATGACATTCATCTCAGTTACAACAGAAAATTAAATATCAATGTTTAATTCTATGGCCATTCAGACATAAGTGGCGTTCAAGTGAAGTGTCTTTGTAACCGTCAAACTGTTGAAACTTGTAGCACAAGTTATCTTCATCCACTTCCCTGATCCTTTAACCTGGAACTTCACAATTGTGTACAGTTCAAAGTTGGATACTTTGATAGCCTGTAAGTTTCGGCAGTTTATGTGCAATCGAGTACTGGTAATATAAGCTGTGAAGTGCAAGTTTGACCTAAGTAGATGGAGATACTAGACTAGCCTCTCAAATGTTAGCCGATCTCCGAAGTAAACGGATATTAGATTCAACTTGTGGTTCTGTGAGTGGCTGTATCCTTTCTAGTATTACAAGTGTTAAAGTAACTGTCTGTTGAGGATTTTTTCACGGAAGGTTGCTAAGTTAGATGTAGTATGGAGGTAGTTGAAAATGTCAAGAAAGACAGGTTAATATGTTTTCTAAAAAATGTATATAACAAAATTATAGCGCCTAAAATAAGTGGATAAATAGTGTGCGTATGTGTGACGTGTGTAATTTAGTTCTCTGGACTATGTTGAATTATATTTTGCTGAAAATTATGGGTTAAATTACTTGGATGACTGGGTATAATATAGTTACAAGATTGTTTCTTCGCTGTTAAAAAGAAACTCATCATTTAAGATTAATTCACAACAAATGAGGCCTATCATATAATTTTTAAACTCGTGCACCAAACTATAAGCCCTATTTCACAAATTAACACACGCGACCGACAACAAAACGTACAGATAAACGTCCGTTATCTCCGCTAATCCGTCACAGCAGAAAATCGGCAGCGTCTGTGAAATAATAATCAGTGGGCAATAAAAATTCAGCCGCCGTATTGCAGGTATCGAGGTGGAATGAAAGTTAGAAGTGGTCGAAGTTTGAAGCTGCGGCTACGTGAGACCGGCGCACGTAGGAGAACCTATGGATCATCTCACGTTGTTCTAGTGAGGATGGGTGCAGGATGTTTGTAGATAAATGTGCTGATTGCTTTATTTAAGTATACTAAATGTGGGACCTCTTTGTGGTCGAAATACGACTATAGCTCATTACATTAATGTTGTAATGCTATTGCATAATATTAAGACCTTTTGCTTCGCTAGCCAACTAAGTTAAGCTACCGTTGTTAATTCTTCAATAAACTAGATTTCCATTTAAACATAGTGTTAGTCAACATTGTTCAAGATTATTTATACCAGAACTCCCAGTACAGCGTTAAAGTAGATAGTGGTCGTAACGCGCACGTAGCGAAATTCCACTTTAAACGAGTAATTTGCGAGAATTCATTCGCATGTTTGTTTCGAAGCATAGTTTATTCACTAAAGGATATGTTTGTTCTAAGTTGAAGACACACTACCCTCGTCGAGGCGTCGGTGGCAGCTTCGGTTGGAGTTGTTTCAACTTTATTAGATTTTACATTTGAAACAGCCGGAAAAACAACTCGTGTTTAGCCACAGATCCATTAACTAACTCACAACTCACGGTGTATAGTAGGTACACGTTTTAGCTTCTAAAGGCATTCGAGTATAGGTATATTTTGGTGATTTCTGGCCCCTTTTTTTATCACCGAAAGATGGTCATACCCTTAAGTCATTTTATTTTAAAACTAGCTGTTGCCCGCGACTTCGCTCGTGTAAAATTTCGTCTGCCACATAAGTTTCGTCACAGATTACTTTATTTATAGTGAAACAGAACGTTTATTAACTGACCAAGATGGCGAATGCGATTTGTTTGTCAGTGCCTTAGAATTTAACGAAATACTCCATAATCCGAATTTTGTGGATATATATGTTGTTGACTCGAAATTAATATTCTTTCATGTTTTGTTATTCGTATAAGGTTTTGATCGGGTCTACCGTACCCCTTGACGAAATCATTAATATAGATAACATAGCCAAAGTTTCTAATGAAAGGTGGACTATGGCCTGTACCCTTCACACTATGACAGGAGACCCGAGGCCAGCAGTAGGACAGTTATGGGTTGTGATGATGAAGCCTCCTCAGTTATAAGCAAAATTCGTGCTTTATAGTAGACGATATAGGGTTATATAACAAAGTAAACGTGGAATGTGTGAAAAGTTAAACGTCGCCGAATCCAATTTAGTGGTACTGTTTACTCCCGACCCGTAATTTAATTACAACTCAGTAATTGATGTGTGTTACAGTGTAACAAGAAATTTTAGGATTTGTGTGGATACGTAATTGGTTATTTTGTTAAACAATGTTATAGGTATAAAATGTGATGTAGGTGAAGAAAAGTAGTGATGTGTTTATTTGTATGATAGTTGCATCACAATTGTAATTAATATAGATTGTAATCCTATACCAAATCTGTGCTATGCTATGCTAAAAATCCATTTAACCTCCATTTTTTAAATTAAACTCAGCAATCTATTAATACATTTTACTTAAAAGTAAAACTAAAACTACTTTGAAGAATATTTTTTGCTTATACATTGGTTGATCGTTTACATCGTCCACACGAAGTACTCCTGACCGTTGATTCTCACGATCCTATTTTTAGTTAATTCATTATTATCAATTTTGCTACTACGTTTTGGTATCTTAAATTATGTCGATAGCAACACCACTTACTAGGTCCAATTGTGATTCGAACTCATACTATGATCCTCTGAAATACGCTACAAATACACGTACGTAAGGTTTGAATCGATTAGTATAGTTACAAAATGCAACAGTAAGTGGTAATGATAAAAATCGTATGCATATCTTCCCATTCCATAGTTCACGTAGACTACTCTCCTCTGAAAACGAGCCCAATTTACTTATAGCACTTACGTTAGACATCAAGCTCATATTGAGGAAAGTGGCGCCATCTATTATGCATGATGCATCGTCAGCCGGTAATGAGGATGGAGTTCCAAGACTTCATCTACAGGGAGCGGGGCTACGTGTGTGTAACTTCAAATTGCTTTCATGCTTTGGTTACACTTACTACCTGAAGTTAGGCTTTTGACTACAATAATTCGATTCGTGTATTTTATTGGAGGAATTTGTTTTCAAAATGTTTTTTATTATTACTTCTTCCTGTAGAAGGGTACGTTCCCGAAATACCCAGAAGCAGATACACTTCTCTTATAACATCCCCATTTTTGCGTTAGGGAATGAAAATGAAATAAAAACCGACTTCAGCAAAGGTACTGTATTCTGACTTCCAAAACTTTTAAACATATCTTTGGAAACATTGTAACATTAAACCAGAAACAGTAAAATTAGCATTTCGTACGTGCGCCGTAATCGTTCGACGGTGCGCGACATTGAAATAACGAGCAAATCTTGTACAAACCCTCCCAGTACAGAACGAAAGACAAATATGGCCGTACAAACACTGCTTGTTCATTTGTACAAAGTTTCGGGAGTCCCGATACAATCAGTTGTGTGGCATCGCGCCAGGAGACAGCGCTGTCGCTGAGTCGACTCAGATCGGAGTTTATTGAACCGATTGGCTTTTTACTGTCGCTATTTGGGTGGAAGACACCTTCTATTATTTGGTTTGACCAATTAAAGGCCCAAGTAAAGAGTATGGATGTCTTCTCAAACCCTGAAGGCCTTGAGATTTAAGCCTGCTTAATTCCAGGTTTAAAAAAAGTTATGTGTGTATTAGATAGTAGTTATCACTTGCTACGGTGAAGGAAAACACCGTGAGAAAACCTGCATACAGTTCTCTTTAATGTTCTTAAAGGTGTGTGAAGTCCGCCAATTCGCACAAGGCCAGCGTGGTGGACTACGGCCTATACCCTTCAAACTGTGAGAGGACGCCAGAGCCCAGCAGTATCAGTTGCGATGATGAGTCTAGGTTGGTAGAGGGTTAGTGACCAAACCAAGTGTTTGAACATTCGTGAAGACCTCACGAACGACTGTCATACTTACTAGACTTACTAGAGTAACACAGCAACTATACTCAACGTCTTAACGAGTGCTTCAAAACATCAACGTCTTGATAATGTAGCTTAAAAATTCTAACACTAACCCCTCCACTAATTTCCTCTAGAGTGAAGGTTGAAGATGCTCTTGAAAAGTAATGACGAGAAGGGTTAGAACCAGAATATAATCATGGTAATATAATCCAATCACTGTCCAATTTTTTCCCTTTCTTCTTCTCCATATCAAAGCACCTTTATGAAACGGAAGTAGATTAAAAATCTGACGTGTATCATTGATACCTATATGTATTAATGACTTTGAATTTGAATTTGTGAACGCAATTTGAAATCAAGGAATCCCATTGAGGTACCATTTTAAATCGTACAAAATAACAGTTGTTATAAAAATGAGCAATTGTCTCAATTTAAATCGCTCAGAGCCAACTTTTTGATCGCACCGATATGTCTGGCGCAGTGCCACACTAATTGATTGTATCACGATTGAAAAACAATCCTTATAGTTAATGCTGAAGCGTCTACTGAAGAGTATATCACTTCAATGCAATTAAAGTCAGTTTTTGTTTATTGCCGTGGAGATTATAATAAATAATAAATCTTTTTGACTACAAGTGATGTTTTAGAAACAAAGGCTCTAATATTCTATTCTAACGAAATTATTGAAGTCATTGTTCATACACATATTATAAATGCGGATGTAACTCTAGCGCTTTGGCTGTTACCTTCTCATGACTTACTTACTGGATCTATTTGGTTATAAATTGGTGTACGGTCAGATGTAATCCAGGAGAAAGATAAGGGATATATTTTATCACGTTTGCACGATTCCCTGGGTTAATATACTTGAGTGCCTGATGAAGATAATCAGCTAATACGATATGTAGTGTCGCAAGCATTGTATCAAAAACTCAATCTTTTTTAATATCCTGTGTTTACCGAAGCGAAGCGAGGTTGCGTTGCTAATACTTAATATTAGTAATCTAGTTCTAGATAAACGCGTAAATACCCAATCCAAAACGAAGAAAACAGTTTTGTTAAAGTGGCGCGCTGAAGGCTCTAGGCGAGACACGTGTTGTAATTCCGTCTTTGGCGGAAACAAAGTTATCGCGGCAACTCGCAAATAATACGTGCTTTCGTTACAAACGACCCGCGACGCAACTTGTATCAAACTTCCACGAACTGGGAAGAAAAAGATACACACAGTTTGTACTTGGCTTTAGTCAAAGATAAGTCGCGTAAGTAAATGCCGTTGACGATAAGGCGTTTTGAAACTCTTACAAGTTGAATTTTGAAGGTTGTTGTAAGGATATTAGAGTGTACTTGTTATTTCTGAAACTTTTGATGTAGTTGTACGGTTTGCTTGTTTTATTAACGATCAAAAATACGGCTAAGTGCGAGTCGGACTCGCGCACGAAGGGTTCCGTACCATTATCTAGGAAAGAAATTCACGTTTGTTGAAAAAAACATTTTTAGTGTATGGGGGCATTAATTAATATATTTTTATTTTGGTTTATAGCTCTTGTTGTTATAGCGGCAACGAAAAAGTAAAAAATTGTGAAAATTTTAGTTTTCTAACTATCACAGGTTTATGAGATACAGCCTTCTGACAGACAGACAGACAGCGGAGTCTTAGTAATAGGGTTCTCGTTTTTACCTTTTAGATACGGAACGAAATATGTGTTTACTGTAGTTTTAGCTAATCTGAAGTGGGTTGTTGATCAGTTAAACCAAATATTGATAAATCAATGGATTAACATTTCATAACCTGATACACCTTCAATTACGATGATTGCGGGGATAGACGAGAAGCCCGGTACATCAAAGGGTGATGCCGCAGGGTGCGTACTTAACTAATTACTATGTGATACTAAAAATATTTTTTACGTTACATAAATAACAGAAAGAAAGATACTTTTTCATTGTTTACTTGGACGTAAAATATCTATGTACCTATAGTACAGAATATTATTGACTTTACTACAATTTTTGATTTATACATTGTAGTTATATAAACTTTTAATTTTTTTCTTTTTTCCACATAATATTGTAATAATAAACTAAACAATACTACCTAAATTAAATTTAACTTTTAATTTTGGTTTAATTTGAAAAGAACTCTTATGGAATTCCTATTCCTTAAAATCCTTTAATAGTATTTAATTATTTTACTCACATTTTACTCGAAACATAATTCAACTAATGAGCAGCCATCAAAACGCGGAGCTTATGTTCTTAAACCTACTTATTTGAAACATTTCAATTCCTTCCAAACTTTTACTCAACATCTTATAACAATAAGCATACTGAAGCAAATTGAATACTTACTGATTCAATTGTACGACGGTCTGCAAAATGAATTATTAACCATTCCTATCTATTCAGTTCATGAAAATAACTCTATTGAGAGACTTATTACGAATATGACATCGGTAAAGATTAATGTAAGATCGTTTTTTTTTGACCTCTGAAAGCTCAGGTATTCGAGAATGTATTTGGCTGTATAATCTATCAATTTTATTGTCAAGAATCTTACGTACGAGTATTACTGCTATTTTGTAAAAAATATTTGGAAACTTGTATGATATGAAAATCGGCGGCAATGTTAAAATACATAAAATTAAAAATGATTATATTATATATTCGATTGCATTTATAAATGAAGTGGAGCAAAAAAACAAATCTATATGTATGTAGGTAAGCCTGCAACTGATTTGAAACTTTTTGAGGTAATCGTGTCAAAATAATATTAACGACCCTGAGTGATACGATTTTCTCTCCATAATTTAGAAGTAGGTACCTACACTGTGTTTCCATCACGCCATAATCGTAAATGACTTTATAGTTGACCCAAATAGTAGGTACGTTTACATCCACAATGGTAGTTCACTCAATTTTTTCGACTTTTACACTTAATAATAATAATAATAACTAACTAGAGACTCCGCTCCTTGATCGAAATTCATTCTTAACTTATTATGACTAAAAAAAAATACGTTCATAAGTGTATCATTGACGCCTACATGAATAATTTATTTTGTATTTAGAATTTTTGAATTTTGAAAGATCACTCGATAAGTATAACATTAAAAATTAAAATGTAAGTTTAACACGAACACTTGCCGATCAACTCTTACTAGAAAATTCAGGCTAAAGATTTAACCAAATTAGAGAAATGGAAATGGTTGCGCCCACTAGCAAGTTACTACCACAAACTTATTTTGTAACAACCGCTTACTGAAAGTGAACATACCGTTTACTGAAAACCTTATCTAAATCAGTCAAGTAGTTTTAAAAACAAATGGCAACAATAGTTAGCAAACACAAATTAACACACAACCTTCCACCCTAAACACTGTCTACGTTCGTGGCTAATAAGCAATAAATAACCAATAGTCGAGTAAATCAGTAAAGGTTGCTGTCAAGAATGTCATTCCTGATAGCACTCGAAGTTCCTTTATCGATAACGATAAGTTGATCTGACCTTCGCCGGACGGCCATTAACTAAGTTATTGGCGTATTTTTCTGTCGAGGACTAAGACAGAACGGTCCATTTATTACCGCGAGTTACGTAACTTCCTTTATTAAATCCTGGCAAGCGTGTAGTATATACTTGTAAGTAGGATTACCAGATGGAATATTGAAAAGTCTTGACAAGAAGCCAATATTTATCGAAATGTATTGTGATCTTATCGCAAATATAACTAAAGATTTTTTCTTTTTTGGAAGTAATAAGGATAGCTACTAGCTGGCAGTGTCGCCATCCCCAGCCGCCCATAAACGTCGCGACAAACCTCAAGTACGGCTATATGGGGAGTGATACTTGGGTAATATTACTATTAGTGAAATAAATCCAATCATTCAATAACACAGACCAAAATACGACAAAATAAGAAGCGTAGTAGGGAAAAACATAACGTTAATAACAAATGATTATGTTTACTGTACATTTCTCGGCAGATCGTGCTCGGTGACATACGTCAGATTGTAAAAAAAAAAATTACCTCACTTTTTTGCTCTAAACACATATATTTTGGTTTGAGTTCAGTAGCAAGTAACAAATTGTAAAAAGAAAAAAAAAATACTGCATCAATTGTTTGAGGCATTGCACCATACTAAAAATGTAGACCAACGCAACAATGATACCTCAAATGCTGAAATCCATCGATTGAGCTGTAAAACCTGCCAAAGAAGAAGACACACATACTTATGCTCCTAAATATTACTCTCCTTCTGGCACAGTTGGGTAAAAAGTACTGGCATTCTAGGACGAGTCATTTCGCGACTGACTCTAACCAGAAATCTCCCAAGACGTAACGTAAAAACGTAAAAATCCTGAAAACACAAGACCACTAGACACTTGGTGGCCTTGTTAAATCAATCTTTGTGAAGTATTCTGGTAATTCCCGAAGCATATTGAAAGGTTCTGCCACAATTTGTTGCTACGTTCGCGGAATAAGAACAAAGCACGTCGGGAGCCAGCGGCCGGAAGACGAAGCGATCTCATTCTCTATTCCATTCGTTTCTTGCGAACCACACAAATCACTGTAGCTTTGTCGGGGCGCCAACAGAACGGGCGCGAGATGTAAACTTTTTACTAGACTTAGGAGTATCAACCAAATGGTAATGATTCGTAATTGGAAAGATATTTACTACTTAACTACAACAAAAGGAGGGTAAAGTGTTAGTACCTCAATATGGGTATCAAATGAAAGGGCTTAGGCAGTAGAAAATAATTTATTTTAAGCTTAAAAAGATTTTTTTTTTACTTCATTTTTAATTTGTGTATCTAACTTTT
>LGAG01000459.1:149176-160508 GCA_001278395.1 Lerema accius
TAATAATTATTTCTTCTAATTGCAGTCCGAGTGGAATAGAATTAGAATATCGTCTACTATGTACATTGATCAGAAGGACCTTTAATATCTATGGATGGAGTAATAACAACTTCGACCACTAGTAATCCCTAGTGGTTGCTAGTCGAAGTTAGAAGCACGGTAAAGTTATACATTCATACTGTGCTAGAAGTATCTGCATCGATCAGCAACGAATACTTACGGAACAGTGACGTCATAAGTCATAACAAAACCACTAAAAAATTGCCATAGTTTCTATAAGAAACATTTCAGTCAAAACTGAAGCCACCATCCACCATCCATACCATTCGTCGATAATAAATGACATAGGAAGCAAAAATTATTGAATAGTGATGCATTATAAAAAAGACGTCGAATCGAACCGTTATCTTATAACAAAATATAAGATGAACTTTTAACTTCTCTATGACGTCATAAAAAGTTCAAAGGTCTACCGAAGCGAGGCGAGGATGAGAGACTATACTGTAGCACACCAGCATGTACCATACTACAGTTACATTTCTCGTACAGCTCTCCCTAGCAACACATAATCATGACATAACCTGTACACTAATTGTAATTAAGATTAACAGTTTGTTGTAAGAAGATGTAAATTAAACAATGATATGCAGTAATTAAGCTAGTGTAGGAAGTAATTATGACTTCCTCATTATAAAGGTCAATTGAGATGGTCTCAATATAGCAATAGTTTTAGGAATCCTTAGTGGTTTTAGTTCGGTCAAATATTTAAATGTACTACTTACTATTTAACTACAATAAATATTAATAAGTGTAGTCCAATATAACACGGCCTAATAAGACCTCTTAATAAGACCAATCTCGTCCTCAACAATTTATTAAAATAAAATATTACGGAATCTTTCCTGAAATAAGTAAACAAATAGGCAATGTGCAGGAAACATTGACTTCATTACATTTATTATCCAAAAATCTGTATTTTTTACCATCTCTGAATCACTACTTTGTTTTATATCGACCGTGACGACTTTAGAACGCATCGCAAGCGATAAACGATAGGCGACATAGACTATTTGTTTTTTATGACAGTTCCCCCAAAAAATATTTTTAACGTTCAGAGTTGCTTTTCTATACTCCCTGTCACCACAATCAATCCAACCCATTTTTTATAACACTTTGAAATAATTTAGCTATTTTTTGGATTTTTAATATATCCTGAAACTTTATCTTCCAATACTTAAAACAGAAAAATAATTGATAGCCGCAAAGAAAAGCAGTTAAAACGAAAATAAAGAAGAAATAAAATGTCATATTTATATGAAAACCAAAAATATATTTTCAATAAAGCCTATTTATAAAGGCAAAAAAAAACACTTAAAAAATCTGAAGGATTTTTACAAATACCTCTAATAGCCAATTTTCTACGATATTTTTGGGAAAAATGAACCTTGAAACGACTCAGCTGTAAAATGAAATAAGCAATATGGCACTTGGTACCTTTTTTCATTCCACCATCGAAATGCAAGATGACTCGATTAATTTTTATGTCCGAGAGTATTAATAATCTTTACCAGATTTTAATGAAACACATACCTTATATTAAGAACCATGAAATAGTCTAATGCAGTAAGAATAAAAAATTAATTACATCCAAACATTCGCGATAAAATGTTTCAGATTACGTAGCAAAAACAGAATTGATTGCGAATTAAATGGGGTTAAGTTAAAATTAACTTTATGGCTTTAAAATAGTCATTGAATTTGTAGACATAACCGATTTACGTGCTGGCTTGTTAAAATGTCGAAACCTGAGATCCTGACTAGCCGTTTAGACTGTAGAGCATACCAAAGAAATAGACATACATAGGTACATACGCTGAAAAAAAAATTAAACTTCTTTTAGCGCAAACGGGTAATGAATACATAATTCAAATTTTAATTACCCACCTACACAACGACAATGAAATAAAATATAAGTAATCATTTTAAATTTTGTCGTGAACATTATTATGTTCAACAATTA
The DNA here is from genome assembly GCA_001278395.1 of Lerema accius. Lineage (NCBI taxonomy): Eukaryota > Metazoa > Arthropoda > Insecta > Lepidoptera > Hesperiidae > Lerema > Lerema accius. The sequence continues at coordinate 151,197 of LGAG01000459.1, forward strand.
GTGAGGATTGTGTGTCCAAATTGTAGTCACACACAAACAATAAACACATTCAAAGGACAATGACATAAACAAACTGAATTCAAACCCGGATCCGTGAGATTTATTCTAAATAACAAAGCTTTATGAAATTCTATTCAATGGTATATACATGTTGTATACCGTGGCTTTGCTTGACTTCTGTCCATTATTACACTACATGGATTTGTTTTTTAATATGTATTGCCATTTTTTACCATAAGGGCACACAGGCCCTCGCCTAAGGCCACTGATCTAACACGAGGGGCCCTGAAAAGGCTAACTCACCGGGGCCCTTAAAGGCTATACAGAATTTATTTTTAAATCTACGAAAATGGAGCAACAGAAGTTTTTAGGAAAGCAACAATCCCCAAATTCGAGGTAGATATTAAAAATAATAAATCAGAGACAATTAATTAAATGAGAGTCCAAAAGAAATAACTAATCCAGGATTAAGACAGTAAGTTACAACTATAAATAAACTATGAACAAACATCCACATCTCCGTGTATCTCTATATGGATTAACAGAATTTGTTTTGCGTTAAACAATACGGTTTAACCTTACTGTGATGGAAATTAGTGAGCTCAATTGTCATTGAATGTGTTGAAAATTCCCAGAAATTAATTTTAGTTGGAAATACCACAAGTTTGTAACCAGCGCGAGAAACTCCATAGTTATACATTGTATTGCCTAAACTCCGGATTTAAGTTTAAATTTAAACTAGAGCAGTGGTTCTCAACCTTTTCAATATTGTTACCCCTCTGTGACTCATGAGAAAAACTGATTTTACCCCGTCTTTACAAGTTATTAAAAACAAACAATACAAGTAACTTTTTCTGTATTTTTTTTACCTTACAATCCTAATAGTTAGGTCTTTTGTTACCCCCCTAATATAGTTGATTTACCCCTACGGGGGTAATTATCCCCAAGCAAGTAACGCAGGAACTAGACAATTGGATCATAATTTACTATGTCAAATAATATACCATAGACTCTGTCGATGTCAATGTCAACGTCAATTACCTGTCAATACGGTCTTCCGTCTGACGTGTAAGTATATTAAACGCAGTGTGATAGTGTGTGTTTTTTTTTTCCTCCAAAAGGCGCCCGGAAAAAAGCTCAAACACTATTCGTGCGTCGTTGAAAATACTTAGACAAAAAGATAAACGAAATATAAGTTAATATTATGTTTCCTAAATATATTAAAGATAGACGGATAAAGTGCTAAATTGTAATTAAAGCTGCCTATTATTTTGCTAGGTAGGTACTTAAAATATTATTACTTAAATTAAAAGAGACTAGTTTACATAACCAAAATAGACTTTCACACCTTGTTATAAAGCTCATATTACAATACTCCATCTATCAAACATCCTTGTAACTCCGACAACACGTCAACCAAAAAAATCCGATACTATCATGAAGGCTAGTAGAAAAAGATACAAATCTTCATTACGTTACCAAAAATCCAATTGTTTCCGCCTTTCTAAACACAAGTGCCATGCATGCATATGCAAGCACGTTGCATTTAGCATGTAATGCTCAATGCCGACAGAATCTAATTTACATCATATCATTTCACTTTGACAAGCATTATGTAATGTGAGATTTACCTCATTTATACGTTGCGGTACGTCGCGTCGGAAGAACTATTTGGATGTGTGAAAAAAATAAGTACAAGTATTAACCTATGTTGTGTGCGATTACTCTGTGGCTTAGTTGGTAGTTACTCCGCATATAGAAGCGTTTTGGTCTTGGGTTCGATCCCAACCGGGGCAGATATTATGTGGTAAATAAATGTTCTGTAGACTTGTTGATGGTGACTTCTCATCTTTTCATAACTACACCGACCTACCAAAATCATTATTTTTCAAATATGAGGTATATAATTTCTCAAACTTTTTTTCAACTTAGCGCACCTATTTGCTAGTTTTTTAATGCTTCTATTTATAAAGTTAAATATATTAATGGGAGCATAAAGAAGCTAGCATCCATTCGACATAGCTTTCCGTTAAAGCACTGATAAATGAGGGGCGACCCCAAAAAACAATCAGTGATATTTAAAGTTGCATGATATTGAAAATAAAACTATCTCGCGATTTGCGTGATCATCACACGTTGTGCTTTCTGAGAGACACTTTCTGATAGGTAGGTAATTGATTTTAAAAGAAAATACTAAAATGTTCTAAACATGAATACGGCACGGAATGAAAGCGTCCTACTAAAAAAATAATTAAATTAAAAACGGTAAACTCGCTCGTAATTATTTTTTTCATAATCCTTTATTGCATCAAATATGGTACATTTGTTGGTAATATTGAGATTTTGAAAACTATCATAAAATACCTATTTGTTTAGAATACAGCATGCAATGTCAAATAGGTACATAATTATTATTCTTGATTACTGATTATAATTTAACATGTCAATAATCATCATCATCATCATCACCACGTTCAGGACCCCTTCAAAAACTGAGTTACAAAGAGGTGATAACAATACAATTCAATCATTTACTTCGACTTACGCTTACTTAACAAAACTTTAACCTTTCAAATGACAATTACGACTATCCATCACTTTTGGATGGATGTAATAGAGACGATTGACCTGTCTATCCTTCGATACTAAAACGACTTATTTATGTATGTATGTACCAACATAACATACCTACTCTGCTTTATCCTTCGGTATCAGCATTAACTAAGAAGCAGTCAAAACATTCGTATATTATTTTTTTATTATGACAGAACTTCACTTTACTTATTTTATTTTTTATTATGATAGAACTTCAGTTACAGATAAGTTCGTTTAATCACTAACTTCGTGGCATCACGACGTATTACTTACTTCACAATACATAACCCTCCGAACGTTCAGGAATAAACAGTAAACAAAGCAATGAAGCCTGAAGAAGTTACACAACATGTTGCAACACGACATTCAATACGTTAGGTCATGTTCTGGATGACGATCACAAGCCAGTTTCCGTGAAACAAACTTGTTGAATTGCTACTTTGTGGAGGATTTTATGATTATTGCTTAATACCAGCGTGATCTGGCGATGTGTGTGGCCGTTAGAACAGCGATTTGTTAAGCAAATAAGAACTATGAAGACCCTATACTTCGTTTTTTCGTCGTGATTTAAAAAGTAAACAATCTTGGCACTACTTTTATTTATTTCATTAATTTAAAAAAATATTTAGAAGTATACAGAAATTTATTTTAACATTAAATTATTGTTTATTCTTTAACTTTTTTTAATTTGTGACTGTCTTTTATTTAATCGATTATTACAATAAAAAGACACTATAAAATTATTTACTTTTTAAATCACGACGAAAAAAACGAGGTATAGATGGACTGCATTGCAGTCTCTGTCGGTAGCTTGGAGCAGTTACTATGTGTGATTGTATGAACCCACTGCTTCAAGCTGCTCGTGTTTGGTGTCCGAAGCATTATGAAACTGCTTCAAACTGACAGCACCTACTACTTGAACTTGTACCTAGTACCTAATATAATCTATGGCTCTAACAATTTGATGGATCAGCATTCAAATAATAATTTAAGAGCTATTATGTAGCAGTTAAGTAAATAACACATTCCCTTGTTTTGCTTACCTATTTTAAAGTATACCTAAGCGACGAATTACCGATCCAATAACAAATTTAAATATAATGTAAAATTAAATTCATACAACCATTACATAGAAAAGAGAAAGAAAAAAAGAGTAATTTTTTTTTTTCTTCATCTCTATTCCCCTTATAAAATATACAAAATTAACTTTGTACCTAATCATTTGATGTCCAATTAAGTAGCTCATGTAACCGCTGTATTAGTGGCCGCACCGGGTGTCAGTGACTCACTGGTAGAAACTTAGAAAGTATAGCTGACGTCAACCCACACGCCGCTCCGCTTCGCTGCAGATGACCCGGCAACTGAGGGTTATATACTTCACGATGTTGATGTACCTAGGTTTATCATTTTATAATTACGATTTCGCGCTTTCAAATTTGGAATTTATGTTTTTTTTGCGACTGCACTGATGATTTTCGAACGTACCTATAGACATAATGTGTATGTCCATTTTTTGGGATGCTCTGCAGCCTAAATAGCTTGATAAATTTTCTATCATAGGAGTGTTATATCCTACTATCCTACTTCCTACTAATATTATAAATGTGAAAGTTTGTAAAGATGTTTGGATATTTGGATGTTTGGATGTTTGTCCCTCCTTCACGGTCTAACCGTTGAACGGATTAAGCTGAAACTTGGTACACAGATAGGTTGCATCCAGGAATAGGACATAGGATACATTTTATCCCGATTATAGGTTCCCTTGGGACGAAATCAATATTTTGTTTATCGACTTTTCCGCGGGCGGAGCCGCGGGCATCGTCTAGTTGTTCTATAAATAATCTTAAAATCCAACTTTTTTGCAGTTGGGTTTTTGTTTTTATAATAAAACCTATACTTACAGATAAATAACTTAGGTAGCTACTCTTATTGTTATCTATTTAATTATAATTAACGAGCTGTTGCCCGCAGCTTTGCTTGCGGAAATTATAGTTTTACCGTTTTATTAGAAATTTACCTCCTTAAGGGTTGATTTAAAAAATCGTTGAATTAGGTTTTTTATCCCATTCAACCATAAACCCAAACACGAATTTGAAAACTGCTAGCTTTAAAATTTAGTTAATTTTCATACAAAATTTCATCCCTTATTTCACTCCCTTATGGGTTAATTTCCTAAATTTTTTAAAATCCGCACTAATAAATAACAAGGTTAAAAAACCCATTTCTTCATATTTAATAACAAGACAACAAAGATTTTCTTCATAAACTGTTGTAAATTGCGTAAAGTTGCGATTAACGATTATCCACAGATTACCTCACTATTAACTATTATCTATGGACAAAACTGCAGATAAGCCACGACTTTGAATAACATAAGTAAATATTATTGTAATGTTGATATTATAATTTTACCTTATGGTGTAATTTTGGTAGTAATTCAGTAATTCTAAAAACAGGATGTCTCGGGTAACGGTTGTAAAAATTGTTTACAAGCGACTGAATTATATTTTTGTCGTGAATAAAGTCTGTAAATTTGCTGTACGGGGGCAATCCCAAAAATCGAACGACAAAATTGGGGGATACAGTTTCGCGTTGTAGTTTCGAATCTATCGTCTACATCCAAAGTTAAATTATACTACTGGATAGCTAAAGGATTAAAGAATTAATTACAATAGGCGAGAACAGTGAAAAATCGCGCGCGGTGGAGGAGGAAGCGCCGCCATTTTGAGGTTATTTTACGACGTAAATACATGAAGAAGTATAATTTATTTAAAAAAAAGAAAATCTGTAACATAAATGTATTTACGTACAACACACAGCCGTGTCCATGACACAGCTATACTTGGCTAGGTGTCCGGGGAAATCCAAGAATTTTCCCAAATGCCAGGTGTTAGGGAAATTGTCTGGAGACGGCAATTTTGGTACCAGCAACCCTGTCCATAGACATTGATCTCTTATCTCGTATCTTGTCTATGGTTAGTTATTTTCATAAAAACATCGAAGAGAGAAACCACATCTACCTACAATATTCGTGATCAGCCCACACTCAAACAATGTCCTAACAATCGGTTTCACGCAGTAGTCATCCATGCCAAGGCCTGGCCTACCGCGCAGCGTGAAGGTATTGTGACAGAGGACTGCCGAAATTAACGTGGCCTTTAGGGTTCAGTGTACAAGGGAAAAAGCCCTGAGCTGTAATACCGGCCAATGTGATACATAGTTATGTCACCCATAATTTTATTTTGAAATTCTTTTTGAAATAGATATGTGACTTTTTTTTGTTTGTTGTTTGTTTCAGCGATTTCTCAAACGTTGCTATTGTGACTAATTACCGTCCACTGTTTTTCAAATCATCTTCAGCTTAGAAATGAAAAAATAAAACTTTTTCATGTTTGCTTTAAAACTATGAAAAATAAATTATCTTAAGCAGCCGGTGAAATTACATTAGTCCATAGTCACTACTGTTTTTACCGATTAACTTATTACACGATTTATTCATTTATTTAATTCAATAACAGCCCACTTCACTAAAGCACATAAAAGTAAAATTAAGCTTTCATCTACATTTTCATTTTGTGCTTCAAAACTTTTTCCCTACTTACGCCATCTGTTGTCTCAATGTTGAACTATTCTTAACAATTAAAATGATGCGTTGCTATCTTAGTATAAAGCCCTAGACGACTGTTAAAAGGAATATATTTTTCGAAAGAGTGCAATTACGTACAATTATTAAAGGTACAAGAAATCTGTTGTTCGGTTGTCCCCTACAAACCTGCTGACATACTAAACTTGTTAAAGGACCTTTGGATAGTAGAAGTATTATTAATAATAAAAACGAGTTTCTTTTTAAAACTGATCAACAAAGATGTAGTGGAAACCCATAATACCTTTGGTTAAAATTACATTACATAAAGTACATTATAGCAAGACAACGCCATCTAGTTACCAATGTCTATAATATTATACACATGTACTGACAGTAAACCGTATTGCACAGTATACAAAATATAGTTTTAGTAGCGCCATCTACATGTTATACACAGAAACAATAACAAGTGAATATCAACAAAATTGTTTTGTCAATTTAATAAAAACAAGACGTAATTAAAACGTACAACGTACACATCCTTTAAACATAAGCCTATGATATGTTGTGTTTGTAGTCCTTTTGTGTTTTAATAACTCAAAATTAACGTTCCTCGCTTAAACAACTTTTTAACCTTTCTTTTATTAAAAAAAAAATCGTACCGTAGATAATTAAATCAAAAGGATAGATAGCATGACCAATAAAAATATCTTGTTTTATATTAATATTGTTTAGCATGAAGAGGTCAGAAATGGTCTGATTTCCAATGACGCTGTTGACGTTCTTTTCATATCCCGTTGTGTATAACCTGTGTGTAGAATATACTCTGTGTAATCTCTTTTGACGTTTAGTTTCTGAACGAATATCGAAAACATAGAGTTCGGGTTCATCAGTTGGTAAAATTGGAACTTCTTGGTCTTCCTTCAATTCCGAACGCGATTACGACGATTGCTCAATTCAGTTCGGTGGAATGAAGATTCGTCATTCGCGTGTCCGTATTTAGATAAAAATTACAAGTTTACTTCGAATATTTCGCGTGTGTATTTTTAAAATAAACGTCTTATCTTAAGGACGTCTGTGTTTGTGAAAAATATTCCGTGGTATTGTGTTAATTCAGTGTTAAAATTTGTGTAGGTAGTGTAACTATTCAAAACAACAGAAGTTTTGATACAAAATCACAAGATGAGTAATTTTTCAAGAACACCGAAAACTACCCCGATTACGGATGATTACGACATTTCAAACACCGTCCTCGGCCTTGGAATCAACGGCAAGGTAAGTCATTAACGTTATAACGAATATAAACGAGTTTCAAAACTTTGTGTATTGTTTACATGTCTGACGTAAAAGACAAAATTAGCTTCCGTCCTGTCCTGGATTTTTTTTTATTTCAACCACGATCTTGTATTGTAATGACGACAATTTTTTTTATTGGTAGCCTTGGTAAGCGGAGGTATGTATTTCCCGCGAACTCAATGTCGTTCTTTTCGTCAATTTTAAGAAAACGTTCTTTACGTGAGCGTACATTTTTTAGCATTGACTCATCAAACTGCACAACCACAAAGCAATTTAAATGTGCGTAATGACTGAAAATAAGTCTCATAAGAGTCAAAATTAAAAGTTGATAATTACAAGCAGTAATATAGTGGGCGAGCTTCCTATAATGTCAATGAATATTATGAAGACTTGAAAATAAACTTTGTCATTCAGGTAGAGATTTTTTTTAACCAATATGTTTATAAACATATTTTTTTAAAGGATGTGTGGAAGAATTCTTTCCTACATTCACTTACATTTCACAGCACCTTTATAAAAGGGCTATAGATTCAAAAAGATTAATTGCAAAAGTTTATCATTGATACCTGTTGCATAAATGATTATCAAATTAAATTCTAATAGCAGCATACCAAAGCATTAATTTCCTCCTTGGAATCTACCCACATGAATAATAAGAAAACATTACCACACTTCATACAGTCTCCGAATGGTGTAATTTGCGAGACGTTTTAATTAGATCTATGTTAACTAGTGTAGGTAGATATAATTGTTTTAATTGCTCATATAGGTGACTTACTATCTTTCCGATGTTTGTCTTTATATATAGGTACATAATCAGTACCTATTTATTGTGATAATATTTCTTGATTAATGTAATATTTCCCTCATTCTTCAAATAAATGTGCTTATGATAAATATTCTTACATTTACAAACATACCTTATACTACATTCAATCTGCAATATATATAACAGTAATTAATATATTTTTTTCTTGAACAAATCTTTACAATTATGTGTTAAAGAATTATAATGGTATTAGATTTGCATTTGTATTTATATATTGCCAAAGTATAATACCTTTATATTTTACATAATACCCACACATCAAAATTCTCAACTGGGCATTTGCCGTTAATGGATGTTAAATAATGCTAAAGTACAGATAATAACCCTACTATGTACTCTAACACTCGGCGGCAGTGTAACAGCAAATCATTGTAACTATAATATCCACTGATAATGATGATAATATAATCTCTTATCATAAATTTGTCTTATCATTGCGTTCAGACGGGTTTTGGCAATATCATACTATGCTTTAAAATTTTGTGTTTAACCTTGAAATTTATAATCAGAGCAAGTTATTTATGTTTCATATTGTTTGAGTTCCTCAGTAGTTATTGCCTTTATTTCATTTTGTTTTTATTATTTTTTTTTGCCTTCATTCTTACCTGCTTTGGGAGTATGCATGATTAACGTTTCATACTTTTTTAAAAGACATAAGTTTCATATTCACAATCACACATTATATTTGTGCGTAGAATAACTCCAAACTAAACTGTATAAGTTTACCCTAAGTAATGTCAGTCAGGTATTTTTAAAGTTTAAAATCACAGTAGTCAGTTAAAGTACTAAAAAAAAAAACAAAAATAAGTATAATAGGCCTAATAGGAAGTGGTCATCTTCAATGAATGCCCTACAAAGTACCCTACTAGTCAACCTATTAATGTAATAGTTAACCTGTTGATTACACCATCTATTAAAATATCTCCTTTGTCAATGTACTTGCTACGCAATATTTTCCCTGTTGATTATTACATAGTAATAAGTGCCTATAGTTATTTAAACTATT
>LGAG01000459.1:160594-175227 GCA_001278395.1 Lerema accius
CTATTTTTTTTTACTTTCGTTTCGGCGTAGGTTTCCCGAAGCGAAGCGAGGGCGGGTCCACTAGTGTTACATAAATATTAAAATGATACCTACATGCCCTTATTACGTTTAAATTTATTGGTAGTTGGTAAGTAGGTACAAAAATGATTTGCTGTGTAATTTATTTATCATTACCATAGTGGGAATGCTAAGGCTAAGCTCGCACTAGACAGCCTGGCTGCGACCGGACCGAATTAGCAGCCAATCGACGGCAATTTATGACCTAGTTTTCATACAAAATTTCATCTCCACATAAAATAAGTTTGCTGCAAACAAGTGTGCGGAGATTGACGCGCCAACTCCCATACAACGTCATAATGCTTGTCTGGTAACGCAGCCAGGTTGCCTAGTGCGTGCCTAGCCTAAGATAATGGATATCCACATTTGTATATTCTTTGATAAATGTTACTATTTATTGTACATCGTATAAATGACGTAGGTGTCTGATGATGTTATAAGGATAATATCAAGTCTCGGTTAGAAGCTAATGATTATTAAGCAATATGTTGTTTCATTCATAGTTTGCGTAATAATGATGTTGAAATACAACTAGATTATTTAAAAGACAATTAAGTTGTGTTGATTAATTACAATACGAAGGTATCCACTAATTACATCCCATGGATTTTACGATTACTTATTCATATTTGTTTTAATAATTATATTGCTTAGTTATCTGACAATTGACTAGGATTACTCAAAAACACAGTGTCCGGTATTACCTTCACGTATGTACTTTTAAAAAACCCTTTCCCGAAGCTTTCAGAACATTCCCTAAACTAGGACAATCCCTACTCTAGGCCACATCAGTTATGATCATCAAAAAGTCTACTCTTGAAATTGATGCATCAAAATGCATCTAATACTTCTAACGTAGGTACCTAGAAAGTATACCTAGGTAGGTATTAAACTAAAATCTAATCCCAATCAAGCAGAACTCGATTCGAGCCACACTTCATCCGTCGAGGTCGTCACGGCTATTGTATTCAAAGACGGAATATGAAAATTATTCGATTCGTCTTTAGATTGGTTTAGGTTTCATTTAAGTCTAGAATTTCGTGCGGTAAATGTGCCAATCTCGGCAGCCTTGTCCCAAAGTACTGTGAAACTGAATAGACCCTTAAGTTTCATACATTGAGAAATATGAGGGAATGACCATCTCAATCCTTGAACATTTGTGATTACCAGGAAATCAGAGCCGTTCATAGTCTAATAAAAAATAAAGCATTTACACAACGGCACTAGTTTAACGCGGCGGTAATATATTTCGATTTTGGTCAGTAAAATAGATGACATTGGCAGTAAAGTTTGGGCAGTAAAATAAATGAAAACGATCAGTAATAAATATATTTTGCGGCAGTAAAATAATTAATTGGGCAGTTAATAGTGGGCAGTTATAAAGTTGCAATTGGTCGGTAACTTGTGAGCAGCAACTTGAGGGCAGTAACTCGTAGGGTTAAAATAAAAATTTAATAAGGCAAACGAAATTAAAACCTAACCCTTACCTAACACACCTTCATATTTTAGTGTTCGTCGTCAAATAACGCGTTTTTTACTTAACTTAATTGAAGTCTACACGATTATCATTATTGTATAATTGAACTATGTCACAGATGTCGTCGGAAACCCGCTGACGCGGGTTTCCTCCTTCCGATCGAATAAAATCATACCAACCTAACCTAACCCAACCAAAGACCATTAACAATGAGATTTTTGTCAAATTCTTTTCATTATTTAAAAATATTACTTTAACTGCCCACATTAACTGCTTATAATAACTGCCCAATATAACTGGCCAATTTGTTTTAAATTACTGCTCATGTATTACTGCCCAGTTACTTATTGAACTGCTCCTTTTATCATAATATTACCGGCACTTTGTATTTTTAGTACTGCTCATGTTTTACTGCCACACTTTTTATTTTACTGCCCAAAAAATATTTTACTGCCCAACTCATTATTTCCACTGCTCAATGTAACTGCTGGGATTTTTAAGTTACTGACCACTTTAATTAGTGCCTTACACAACCTTTATACACAAACACACATTACCTTGTCCACTGCCTATTTCCATAATAAAATATTTTCTGGCGCCCGATTTTCTTAAAATTGCCTGGCCTAATGTTAAATGAGTCAGTAAAAACTCAAACCTTAATTTTTGTTTTCCTTACAAATCACTATCGAACACAAAAAATTTCATCCTTAGGGGCCTTTATTTCCCAATTTCAGAAATACTACTGTAATGTGATTACTGCACTCCAGGATGATTCAGTGTTTCCTTAGAGTAATAATTAATATAATATAGAGCGCGCCTAATGAACTGGGAACAGTAGGCACAAGTGAGAACAACACGACGTTCCCGCCGCAAGCGCTTGTAGTCGTGGTTGAGTGCTAGTGGTATACGTTAGCTAGTGTTGTAACGTTAACGTAAAAAGTACATTACAAAGATATTTATTTATTTACATAACTTACCGAAACCTCGTTGCCGATAGGTACATAATTGGTGCAACTCTATCTGTCCATACAAACATTTGCCTACGCAGCGAACTAAACATTTTGTGCAATATGCGCGCTCTATACTATTGTTTTATTACTCTATGAGTGTTTCACAATGTTGATTATGTATTGTGAATCATTGTAAAGTACGATTTTGACTAGATAAAGAGGTACTAGGTCATTCCTACTTTCACAATTCACGTGAATTTCGTAATGTGTCCAAGGAAGTAAGGTGGACGAATACACACATCAACAAAATCTAGGGATATTATACATTTCATCAAATATGATCAAATATCTAAAAAACTAGAAATAATTTTCTGATGTGGTAAATGGATGAATGATAGNATAATTCATCCATTTACAACATCACAAAATTCTTTATAGTTTTTTAGATATATGATCATATTTGATGAAATATATAATATCCCTAGATTTTGTTGATGTGTGTATTTCCGTTTACATGCGCTATTTCTAGCTATGGTTGTTATTTTTGTCTGTCTTTCCACTTCGTTAAGAATGTTAGTGAGATGTCAATGATCCAAAAGAAAAGAAATAATAAGGCGGTATAAATTTTGTTTAAATAAATGCATAGTAAAAATTGTAATAAGGTTTTTCATAACTTCCACTAGAATCTTTCTTAAAAGCTCAGGATTCTTATAGCTAGAATAGTTGAGATGAGAACAGTAGATTCCTTGTTTACCGGTCAACACTTTGAGGAGGGCAATGTTTATGAGCGTACATAATGTATGTACACGGAAGAAAGCTTCTGTATGTAAGTATTATTCTTAGTTCTGTGTGTATGTATGGCCAATTCTATGCCCCCTCTCCAGTCCACATTGCTTGACAGATTTCAAAGGAGTGTAAAATCAATAGCAATAGGTACCTACTATATCGCATATTATTGGTATTTTTTCATCAGATGACATGACTTGCGGTAAATGACCCCTTCCGGCCGATACTACTTCGTTCATTGATAACGCTATGAATCATGTATTTATGTTATTATATTAGTCAGCTGGAAAGCGTTTGGACACATCTCAATGTAAATCCCATCTAGTTCTTTGTTTCTAGGTATACGTTGTTTTCATTAGGTTTATAGTAGTTTATAGTACTTTCACTATGTTTCTTATAGATTGCTTTAATATTTCATGAAGTACTACACCACGCCCGCAGCTCGACCGCGGAAGAGTAGTTAAAAAAAATATTAGATTTATCCCAAAGGAAACTATAATCGGGATTAAAATGTATCCTATGTTCTATTCCAGGATGCAAAATATCTGTGTGCCAAGTTTCGGCTTAATCCGTTGAACGGTTAGAGCGTGAAATATCATGGCCCTGGATTCCGAATTGGATCTCAACAATAGCTTCTGGATTCCTTCATGTCATCTAAATTGCATCCAAATTAAGAATGACATAGATATAATACTCTAACGTTATGTAAAAGTAAACACGAGAAAATACCGTGGACAGCTGTTTATTATCAGTATTTACTGATAACCCTAAGTCATATCATTTAGACTAACTTTTATCACTGACTTCGTACCAATTATCTAGACTAGACTGTAAGTACCTTTAATCAAATTATTCTCGCTACATTTGAGTGATCTAGATATTTTATAGAACTAGGCAATACCTATGTGCCCTCTCCTGTGAATATCGTCACTAAGAAATCCCATGTCTATGTCACCGAAGACAAATCCAATACCTCACACGTTGAAATGCTTCAAGCCTTTTAGTCTGTAAAGCAGTGGTTCTTAACCATTTCAATATCGTTACCCCTGTGACCTATGAGTAAAACTGATGGCACCCCGTCTTTAAAATGTTATCAAAACAAGTAACTTTTTTTAGGTAATAGGTAGTTTGAACTGTGAAATAGATATACCCCTGATGGATAATTAGCCCCAGGTTAGAAACCCAAGGTCTAGATGTATAGCGAGCAAAGCAATGGACATACGAGTACATACAAATAAAAAACATTCAACTCTTGACGCAGACCAATAAACATACGAGCCTGTACGTATTAATCGCTTTACAAATATGCGTAATCGTCCTAAATATAGAAGGACGATAAGAAAGACCCAGCTGATGTGTCATGACATTCATAACATTGTTTCTGATAGCATCAGAGTTCAGACCCAAATGTCGCCCACGTGATATTAAAAATAGTAAGTAATAGTTTAACATTCATAAATCAGTGAGGGAATGATGTAGGTTAAAATCTGTTGGCAAGACGGCAATCAGCAAGTGTTTAATATTTTGTGGGCATTGCACAATTATTCTGTTCGTCAGTTTAGACATTGCTATAGTATAAAACCATAATTGACTATTGAGGATTCTATGGGGAAGAATTACCGGTGTTATTGGATTATTAAGAAAGGACAGTCTTCTAAAAATCCTTTAAGATGATAGGTTAGTTACGGTTATTCCGTTTTGTTAAGGAAGTTAGTTAATTTTAAAAACAAAACAAACAAATCTAATGAAGATATCTGGAACTGTTTCATGCGACATTGACCTTTTCAAGCTAAAATATGTCACGGTCCCCCGTAATATAGGTCACGGACACCGCAGACCTGAAATGGAGGTGCAGAAAATAGGTTGTCAAGGTGAAATCCCTGCGAATTGAGAACGTAACGGATTGGGAAAGTCGAGGACAATTGGCGGGAAAGTGAAACGTATGATTGAGCTTAACCAAAGTGGAAATAAACCCAGCTTCTTGAATTTTCTTAAGGTTGGCTAAGCCGTAATAAAAAAGAAATAGTCTATGTCATGGAGATGAATCCAATCAAGCCTTACGTGTTGAAATCTCTCAACCTGTTTGCGCTATAGAGCGTGCCAAAAGATGTACATACATACATATTCGAAAACATACATGCTTTAAAAACATACCACTCCTCTGGAGCAGTCAGATAAATATCAATAAAACGTCCCCCAACTTGAGAGCATAAAAATTCTCTTGAAGAGTATTTTTGGCAAACGTCTATTAAGAACATTGTGTCTGACCCAGATTTTAGGTAGTCTAGCATTTGTGTAAAACCTGAAAAGTGTGTACTCACCCCGACCCAGTTGGTTAAATTCTCGCCGTCTGAAAGTTCTTTTACAGAAATGTGGGCTAATGATAGTCTACATTATCGATTTCAACACTTTCGTGTTGTGCACTAATATGGCAGTTTCGGTTAACTGATGTTGAATACGTAAACATTACTAAGACATTAGTAATAATTAGGAGTAGTAAAGGCCTGACTGCTAAAATGGGAGGAACGCCATAATAACAAAATGTTTATAGCCTATGTAACTCCCAACCCACAATGGGGTCGAAGCCAATGACATTGTTTGTTGAAATCTGTGAAACTTAGAGCTGTAGAGCGTGCTATAAATTGGACATATAGGGACATATAGGCTTTATAAACATTACCCTCCTAATATGGAATGACCTGCGACCATTGTTCTATTATTAGGTGTTATACTGTCAGTTTTCTACATTATTATTATTTTTTATTTACCTACTCCACTAATCGTTTTTCTCAGCAGTGGAACATTTATTAGGATCTTAGCCCAGTCAAGAAAACATTGATCGTATATTTACTTTACCAGGAACCTAACAAATATCCTTGGAGAAACGGAAAGTTTTCCCAGACAGGAATAACAGCAGATAGTTAATGAAAATACTCGGATTTTCCCCTCCTCAGATAACAAATAAAAGGATTTCTCGGAAAATCGAGCCAGAGGAAAATAACTCGTAAAGCATTCGACTAGACGCAATAATCTCATTGTTGTTCAAATTTCGTGACGGAAATTGATAAGGAGCTATAAGAATCATTTTTCTCTCAAGTGTTACTAAAATAATGAACCGGAATCTCGTTACTTTATAAAATCCCACGTCATTTCTCTTAACAGGGGATTAGTAAGCTCGTTATGATGAAATCACGAGTTCAAACGAAACTGACTCGCTATGGTTTAAGGCAAATCTTTTGATGTTTCCACGAAAATCTAATTTTATTTGAATTCAATTAGGTTTGTTTACTTTGTATTTTTTGAGGTTATTTGAGAATCGTTTTGATGAAACTTTTATTTTTTGATCAGTACTTAGAAATCCGTCTGAATTAATTGATTTTTGAACAGAATATAAAAGTATAAATAAATATCTGATATTATCAGAAGACTAGCTCCCAACTTGCTACACGAAGACTCTTGATATTCGTAGTAATCTCTTTAGGAGTTATTTATAGTTAAATTATCTCCATGGGAGCGTTCAAGTATTACGTACCGCAATTTTTTTTTTAATTTGACCCCACCTCCCCTCATGTAACGCGCAGTAACGTTTTTCTGTACCCCCCTCCCTTCCCTAAACATTACGAACACAGAAATGACCAGTTTTATCTAAAAATGTTGCCATATTGCCGAATTAAGAGGAATTAAATTCCCTAGATTTTTTTAGATATAAAAAACAATGTTACGTAACGCGTTGATCAATCCCCTCCCACCTATGTAACGCATCGTAACATTCTACAAGACACTCCTCCCCCAATTGCGTTAACTATCAATTTATAATATCCAAAAGCGTCAACTGAAAGACTACAAACTCTCATACAAATATTTGCTAGCCAGTATCGAATATGTTTACGATACCATCTTACCACATCTTACGGTAAACGTACTGTGTATTGTAGACATAAAATGTTTGTCTCCACTGACAAAATATTTGTAAGAGATCGAGTTATCTCTTCAAAGCATTGTACTCTGTAAGCTGGTGTGATATTCCGTTGTTGGTAAGACATAGTTTGGGGACGTGAA
Organism: Lerema accius; assembly: GCA_001278395.1. Taxonomy (NCBI): domain Eukaryota; kingdom Metazoa; phylum Arthropoda; class Insecta; order Lepidoptera; family Hesperiidae; genus Lerema; species Lerema accius. The sequence goes on from LGAG01000459.1 coordinate 167,924, forward strand.
ACGAAATGTACTGGGTAACCTTTTTGAGGTGAATAGCCGATAGACAAATAGATGGGCGAGAACCTGCGGCTTCATGAGGTCCTGGCTTAGGGGCCGTTTAATTACAATTTAAATACAATTATTCACCCCATTGTGGCTTGCGTTATTACATATGAATAGAGCAGCAATGTATAGTATGCTCGAGGGCTCTGCAGTTGCACCTGTATTTTCTGTAGGGAACCTGGACATATTTAATCATTAACTATTCAATAAAAAACCGGGTAATAAAAGGAATAGTTTATTTCAAAACGCTACTGCTGCGCCCCCTAGCGAGTTAGCACTATAACACTTGTCTACGAACATACTTCAATAAATCACACATCCTTTACTGAAAACTGTATCTAAATCGGTCTAGTAATTCTGGAGATAAGTAAGTGTCAACATACGTTTTTTCAAACAAACATCCTGTCAAACTTTCGTCGTGGATAAAAACTAAAAATACGCAATTACAATATGTTTTCATTACGCACTGCGTCGTATTGGCACCGAAATAATAAAATGTGTTTCCCGAAGAGAAACAACTCGGGCCGTTTTGTACGTAATAAGATAAACATTACACGGAATCAGTCTGGTACCTATTTGTATAAGGAAAATTTGTATATTAATAAATGGTAACTCGGGAACCGGACATAGTTACGGGATCTGTTGTTTTGTCTTCATTTATTGGAAACGTACCCGTTTTTGCAATATTTTTTATTGCTGCTCCTCTCCTATTCATCTCAGCGTGATGTTATATAGCCTATGGCCTTCCTCGATAAATGGACTATCTTACACTAAAATAATTTTTCAAATCGGTCCAGTAGTTCCTGAAATTAGCGCGCTCAAACTCTTCAGCTTTATAATAATTAGTATAGATAGTTCGGTTAGTAAGGTAAAAATTAATCACGAAGTTTTCCTCGTCAGGTACACCCAACCAGTAATTGAAATGTACCTTTAGAGTTTTTTAAATGAGCATTTGCCAAGGGACCAGATCCTTGAGGTATTTCGACTACAGTATCCCCCAATAGCAAGCAATACTCTGTTCCACTATAATACACAAAATGTATATTAAAATCTGTCCACTCATTAATAATTCCTTCAGTGACAAACTCACTAAGATTTTATTACGACAATAAATAAAACTACCAAGGGGAGAGGGGTGGCTATGTGCGCTTATGTAATAAATAGAGTGAGGTACTAAAATAGCCCCTATTTCCGAGGAAAAAATCTTCCTGAAGATCTCCGGTTCCGGCACTAAAATAGCCCCTAGCAACCTGTTTCCTCAAAATTTTCTTTTCATCTACCGCACTGGTAAAACTAGAATAATAAACAAATTACTCACGAGTTACCATGCTATCAGGAATTAATAAGAACTCGTAGGTACCAAAAAGTGTTTGTAAACAATCCTCGATTTTATTGAACGTAATATTAGATGCTGGAATTCCGTGAAATACTTTGTTTGGAATGAGTGAAGCTTTATTGTTTTATGGACAATTTACGTTTCCGATTTAACTACACGGAAATAGGTACTGTGTTTTACGAGAATAAATGATTTTCGATTCGCATTCGTTGTGCTGAATTATAGATTTAGTTTTATATCGGTTTTGTGGTTGTATGAGTTCTTTGTTTGCGCATTTCCTTAACTTTGGTTTCTGAAGGTACCTATGATGTATGATGGTTGATTTATCTATGATATGTTACTAGACGGTTCGTAGGATGACTATTCATTTTCGTGCTAATCGACGCCTTGAAACAACGTAACATAAAAACACAAGTCATCCTTATATTCTATGTATGAAATCTTAACCCACAAAAGCACAAAAAAGTTTTATCATTACTCACTTTTTTCGATTTGCTTTTATTCTCTGAACTGAAAATATTGAAAAGAATATGCATTTTTAGGTAAATTCGCTCCGAGACCTGAGGTTATGATAATATACGTAGGAGGGGTAGATTTTATACAGGGTTACAAAAGTACAGTTGGGTAAAAAAGTGATAGAAACGCAACTAATATAAGACGTAAACGTAAGAGTTACATTTTGCTTTGTCAATAAAACTACTAATCACGGTGTATTATAATACGTATTTATTATACGTCTTTATACTTATTTAATTATAATAATATTGCGGTTCTTGACTGTAATATAAGATCACCACAGTTTATTTTACCGCTGGGTTACCGCAACATTTTTTTAAATACCTATTATTTACTTATTCATAACTTACACCAGGATATCTACCGTACCTACCATTACATCACATAACATATCGCATGCACCCATTACCTAAAGAAATATACCTACCTATATGAAGTTTATCTGTGACATAAATGTGTACCCTGATCGGGAATCAAACTGGAAACCACTCGCTCTATTAGCTGAACCAATGGTTCTTATAGTTAACGTCGTGACGCTCTATTGCGTCGTATAAATTAAAAAGAGGCGCAATAAAGCCGTTCTGAAGATTAAAATATCATTATTGGAGACAATAAAAAAATACAGTCTTCCATGGGATGTTACAGCTTCAAGACATTATTACTAAAGAAAAGGAACCCCTAAGCTTAACCATAGAGTCATCTTAGTCTTCGTAGAATCTCATCTAATGGGACCACATCTATCCACTGTTAGTAACAGTCTGTTACTATGGGTCAGTGAAGATTCTTTTGTTTTCCAGGTCGTGGAATGTAAGGAGAAACGAACCGGAATGAAACGTGCACTGAAAGTCCTACACGACAGCGCTAAAGCTAGAAGAGAAGTGGAGCTGCATTGGAGAGCCAGTGGATGCATACACATTGTAGAAGTACGTATAGAACTGTCTCTTACACACACACACACACACACACACATACGCACGCACGCACGTACACACGCACGCTTCCAAGATTTTGAGTGAAAAAGCGGGACGTCTGGCAACACTAAGTAAGACACTTTTTTTTAAGTTGTCCTAATTAGTAAAGAGTTTTACGTAAACCTTGTAAAGGAAATCACACGTTTTCGTGTCATTCATATTTTTCCAGTAATGTTAAGTGATTTCATGACTTCAATGTCACATTATGCTTATTTATATATTCACAAAAAAATGTTTGAAAATGTATGTTTTTGTTTTAAAAATAAAACAAGTTAAAAATCTCCAGGTACGTAGGTTGAATTCTCTGTGAACTTGTGAAGTAAATTATGTATTTTTTTTGGCATTGGTCATGGTGTTATGGCTAAAGTAATGGATGTCCATGAGCAAGTGACCACTTCAATTGTGAACAATGAATACACGTAGTAGTAAACGGACAAACTGACTGAATATAATATTTTATAATAGGTACTACACCGCGAAGTAAATTACAGCTAGAATTACATATAATAAAAGCACTTAACTACTGTGTATTCCCAGCTGAGTAAGGGTAATTCCACAAGGTATTCCAGGAATCGTAGGCCAGATAATTTAATATTCTAACAGATAAACCCTTGGCACATCATCGTATTGCAATCGTACAATAAATCGTTTATACAAGTGACTAATAATTAACAATCCATTTTGAATCAAGGATGCAGATTTCCCCAGAAGTTGTTAGCGTCTCAATTTGACGTCACCTTACTTTATCTGTCTTAAACGAGAGTTATAAATGTTACATTGTTTACGACTGAGCTATGACGCTATGTCGCGTCGGCCTTGTGACGCAATGTCGTAACGTCGTGATCGTGAGTCGTGTCGTATAGTTGACGACGTCCGACGTGATACTGAATGTGTTAGCCATGCGTGCCTTAAAGACACGTGGGTGTGACTATAAAAAGCACAAAGAAATCTGTATAAGATTAACGCGATGGTATTAGTTATTTAAAATACACATTCTCTCACCTTAAACGTATTTACCATCTCCGTTCCTTGTGGGTAAAAATATTATAATAATGATCATTATAGATATTTTGATATGAAAAAAATGATTAATAATACATTTTTCTATTAAAGTGCACTTGTTTTCATATCGACTTCAAGTTAGCATATTTTTCTTATAATGATTATTTTTTGTGTTTGTCATATTATTATAATGTAAAAACTCGATCTCCCACCCCCATACCATCATAAATAAGCAAAAAAAAGACTCCCCTATAAAGCTTACGTAATACTAAACGACACTTTATTTACTGAAATTAAGTAAAGAAATTAAATTAGGTAGGTTTGTACGTACTCTTATTTCCTTGGGTACATACTTCTTTATAAAACTACAATAAAGAATAACCATTAACCTACATTGTGGGAAAACTTGAGTACTTTAGTACGAAGGTTTAGTACCTAGTTAGCTTGGTTATAGGGCTGTCGTTACTTAAATTGCGGTCCCCGGACGTTAATAAAACAAACCATTATTACGGTCCTTAAATATGAAGCGACATGTTAAAAATTTAAGTTTACAAATGTTAACCAATGTCCGAACCGCTTGAAAAATTATTATCTGTACACAACTTATTGTACAACAAATCATTATTTACTCTCTTTTCTGAACCTCGTCTCGGTAGGAACCGTTGACCCTAAGATTTTAATTTATTTTTTATTTATTTATTACTTATCTTTCAATAGATCGGTATTTAACAGTCACAAAAAAAATTCGGGTTTTACCCGGATTTTTGATAACTGGTCCGGTAGCTTCCCAGACACCTCTAATCGCGACAATTCCGGGGAAACCCAAACACTTGGCCTCTTTATTACAAATGCCTCCCTACTAGAATGTTATACTTAGACATATAATACTTAGACAGTTACTAGAAATACTGACTCGTATAACGAAGTATCTAGAATCTTACAAAGTTTTACTTTCAGTAATTCAGTTGTCTGTATACAGTAACTTTGTAGTAAAGTTTTATTTAAATGATATAAGAATCTTTGTATCGTTTCTTATCATCTTATCTTTTAAGATAATCGACACAACTGCCTGACAAGAGATAAAAGATAACTTAACTCAAAATTAATACCGTAATTTCGAACTATTGTAAGTAAACCAAAAGTTAACAATATTAGACCTAAATCCTTTCTAATAATAAAGTCTAGGCTAGGCTATGACGTCATAACTCCCACTTAAACTGCCTTTCATATCAAGCGTATTTAACGCAACAGTACTTGATGACGTCATAATTCGTTTACGTAATCGTTGAACAGCCTTTCTCTGCCCACGCATGCCGAATCATAGTCCACAGCTGGGCACAGTTTCCAGACCATTATTGCTAGTACCTAGTGATACTTAGAATAAATCATCCCTAGTAATACCTACATACACACATTTTTTCGATTTTTCTAGTGTATATAAATTATCTTTATTTTTTAAATTAAAAAACAGTGACAAAATTAAGTTAGCGATCTGTTAATTTTTTTACAAAAAAACCACATTAAAAAACTTTAGTGTTGCATTATCATTAAAATAATACATGCTAGTTACTTGTCAAATTCCAATCTTGTATTAAAGACCAACTTCTTATCATAATATAATACAACGTAATCTAGACTAAAATTAATTAATTTTGATAAGGGTAATAAGGAAATCCTTCCTTAGGCTAGGTTAAAGTTATTTCTAACTAAACTAAAAGTAGCTTAATGTAATTTAATGTTGGTAAAGGTCACACGGAAATCCATGCTATCTTTAAGATAGGTTAAAATTATATCTAAGGTTGCTCCCACACTAGAAGCATTTGCTTGTAATATATCATTACTAATTAGGTTTTAAGCATTGCTGGCTCTGAAATCGTCGAGCTATAGACTGTAGAGCATGCCAAAGAAATAATCATACATACATACATACGTTGCCAGTTTTCATTTTAATGACCAGATACAACCGTTTAACGATAGGGTAAATCTGATCTCTTTAAAAGACAAAAAAACATCATAGTGTTGAAAACTATATGTGAACTAACTACATGTGATCCAAATGGGTAAGTCCAACTTCGAGAAAGAGGTCAATCGTAGAATCCAACTCGGATGGGCTGCGTTCGGAAAACTACGCCACATCTTGTTATCCAAAATACCTCAGTGCCTGAAGTCGAAGATGTTCGAGCTGTGTGTGTTGCCAGTGATGACATACGGATCCGAGACGTGGTGCTTCACTATTGGCCTAATGCGTAAGCTCAGAGTCACACAGCGGGCTATGGAGAGAGCTATGCTCGGTATTTCTCTACGAGATCGAGTCAGAAATGATGAAATCCGTAGAAGAACGAGAGTCACCGACATAGCTCTGAGAATTAGCCGGTTGAAGTGGCAATGGGCTGGCCATATAGTTCGGAGGACCGACAACCGTTGGGGAAGAAAGGTCCTCGAATGGAGACCACGTCTCGGTAAACGAAGTATAGGACGCCCCCCGACCAGGTGGACTGACGACCTTAAGAAGACAGCGGGTATCCGTTGGATGCAAAAGGCGCAGAACCGGTCAGAGTGGCGAAAGTTAGGAGAGGCCTATGTCCAACAGTGGACCTCTAAAGGCTGATGGATGGATGGATGATGTTGAAAACTAGGAGGGGTAATTTTTTTTTTTCAAAAGTTCGGATTATATCTGATTATTTTTTTACTTTGTGCCGCTTTCGACTCTGATTCCGATTTTTTTACTCAACATTTTTTAAAATCCCTGGCAACGCTGATACATACATACATACATACATGCGCTAGAAAAACATTACCCGCCTCCTAACGCAGTCCGGTAATAGCCTAAAGATGTCAATGACACGGACAGCCTTCCACACTCATTAGTACGTTGTACGTACCGCAATTAATGCAAAACGTTGACGTAACCGCATCTACGTTTATACTTGAACTATGGGTGATGTGCTCATGGCATGCGTCAATCGTAGTAGACTTTGAGACTTCCGCTCTTCTAGGTAACTTATCCTTATCAAATATCAATACTGTGGCAACGTTTACTGTATTGATAAAAGTAACGTGGCTTTATTACCCCACTGCCTAAGGAAGGTAATGTTTTTTGACCGAATGTATGTACCTAAGTATTATATGTCTGTTTGGCAAGATGTAAAGCCTGAACTGCTTGACGGATTTTAACGTACTAATATTATCATTGGATTTGTTTCGTGGGAAAGTGACAGGCTATAGTTTTTCATTATACTAATTTTGAGCACTCGGGCTTTTTTCTAGACGTCGCGCGTCGCCCGCGGGAGTTTAGTTATAAAAAATATTGGATTGATCTTGGAAACCTATAATCGGGATAAAATCTATCCTATGTTCTATACCTGGATGCAAACTATCTGTGTGCCAAGTTTTAACTTAATCCGTTCAACGGTTAGAGCGTGAAGGACTTACAAACA
>LGAG01000459.1:204027-214783 GCA_001278395.1 Lerema accius
GCGTGGTTACTATTTACACGTAATCACCAGTCATTATAGTCTGTATAATTTTCCGGTTTTGTAGTTGTAGTATAAAATAAAATATTAGGTACCTATTATTACCTATTATTATTGTTTCCGTTCCGTGTCTTTCCCGCGCGCACTATTAACATATTTGTTTCTACTTCTTTTTGTCTCATTGTCATTGCTTGGGATAAAAAAACTTATGTGAATTATAAGGTTACACGTTTTTAACTTCCTTGTCATTAGCAGAATACTATTAGTGTGAATTTAATGTCAGTAATACATCATGCAGTCATAATAACCAACGGCCGTAGTTAGTGGGCGAATTAGTTATTACGATTTCTTAACTCTCAGGTAGGTTACGCCGTGGTTACGAAACCGGGTTTCTTCCATGAGTTGTTTGGTTGCGAGAAATTTCCATGCTCTCAGTTTATTTGGAAAAGTATGAAACTGATATTGACCGTTTCGCTTTTATATGCAATGCTTCCGGTTATGAAAAAAATAATATACTCGTATATCTTTCATGGTCAGTAATGGTTAGACCATATAGGGTTACTGATGATCATAGTAACAAGGCACTTAATAATCGGCTGTTACGCGTACGTGTATTTGGTTGTTTGTTTACAAAAAAATATCATTCAATTTATTATTAGGTATAATGAACTTGAGTAAGCATAATAGAGTTAGCATAGCAATTATTTATTATTTCGTCTTAGGAACTAATAGCTTATTCTACGAACCTCAAAAATTCAAATAACTTTTTAATTTAAAAATATTCATTAACCAAACCACATCATACAATACGTACCAACAATTAAAGTCTACGAAAATTTTTACCTAAGATTTTGTATTTTAATTGAAATATTATTGGCATTAATTACTATAAGCTATCTTTTCCTTCCTAGTATACTTAAATGACAAGATTTTTCTATAATAAAAATACACATAAGTATCGGTGTCGGTTCTCAAACATTTCTAAATCTCAGACGCAGCAATTATGACGATTATTGAATATCAAAATACTGCATTAATGACGCCCAGAAACATTAATAATGTAAGATTGCTATGAAATATCACGGAAGACAATTAAAATAAACTTTCATATGAGTATATTATATTCCGTGGAAAATTTGGACAAAAGATTTCGTGTGAGCCAGAAAAAACCACGCAGCTAAGTTATTGTGCATATTACGACTGTTTCACGTTTGTTATGCTCAAGTAATTTAATAAAAAATCTGTGTTATCACTTCAAGTCTTAAGTTTAAGTAAAAAAGAGGATAATTGGATAATCATCACAAAAACTGAATAAATAAACAATCAAGTTAATTGATGTTACGCTGCATATATTTCGTTTTATAATTTGATTAAAATTCAAAGATAAAAAACGACAAAGATCTATAATTTACTATTTGTTTATTATAAATTGCAACATGAAAAACTATACGAGATGTAATTAACTTGTTTACAAATTGCTGACATTTGAATTAACGACTAAAATATTATGCAAAAATACGAGAATGTAATAATTATAATGTACACATTTTTATTCATCTTTTCATTTAATTTGAGACCTCATTGCCGTATTAGTAATGTATAGTCGCCCACATAATTTCTCTCTGGAAAAAAGTATTTATTAATATTTTTTTATCAGATTCAACAACTGCATATTAATATTCAAATAGTTCTACTTAGGTATTTAAAATAATAATAATGCCGAAGATAAATCCTCATTTTATTAAATAAACTAAATAAATGAATTAAATACCTAACCAATTAAGTAATGTTGTTATTTCTTTTTACTTTTGAATTTTATGATTGCATTTTTTGGAATTAAGTTATAAAGTTGGGAAGTATAAACGATAATAACAAGAATTAATTGGGGACAATAAACAAATTAATACGGAAAAATTTCCGTTGTATTACCAAGAGTTATTGTTGAAGACCACGTGTAAAATCCATATTATTAATAAACGAGTTATTCTTGTAATGTAATTGTTAAACTTGTAAAAGAACTGTAGTATGTACCTGTAAAAGTTAACTGGACCGGTAGTCTAGATGGAAATGGTTTAACATGTTACAGTAAAATTAATTAGCTGTAAAATTAATAATGTTTAAAATACGTGATTCGTACCAATTGACTACATTTTTTTTATCTTTTTAAGTTGTTACCTAGCAAACGATCTGACGGTGTCACCATCCCCTGCCACCCATGGATATCATGACAAACTGGAAGTAGGACTGTAGGTATACATAATAGGTACCTACTTTTTATTCCAAGTAGTTCTTTGGTGAAAAAAATAACCTTCTTGGTCTTTTAGGAGCGGCTTAGAATATTCCTATGCATAAATGAAACAATAAAAATTAAATTTGGTGCAACGAAGTTGATCTGATGCCTTGGCAGAAAATGTTCACCTTTTTCGAAGATCAGGGTTTCTTAAACTTTAAGGGTAACGGAACACCAACCAAGTATATTTCATTTTGAGGAACCCCATTTATGTTGAACTTATTTACGTTGTACGTAATTTTTTCCCTGCTACTTGTCACCGATTCCCTGAAGTTGATCTTTTTTTTGGACTTCAAAGGAATATAATTTTGGCCGAGCCCTGATGACTGGTACTTATACGGAAGTCAGTTTAAGAATCCCTGCTTTGAAATAATGCTTACAAATGTCAATATCAATACTATAACTTAGTATAATTATTGTGTCCAATTATTTATTAAGTCGGACGGAAGTAATAATTTTGTAGGTATTTAATGTTTGGATTTTAAAGTTAATACAATTCTTTCTTCCATGACTATGTAATTCTCATAACAAATTTTTATTTTAATAACAAAACAACAACTTTTTATGGAAGTCTCGTATTGTTTGCATAATTTTAATTATAGCGATTATGTTTTTATTTCCTTGATAGAAATAATAATTATAATGATGTGCACGTGAAAGTAAATTCGTTTCCTGTCTGTCTATAATTTGGTTTTGTCTGTAAGACAGTAGGGGTGTTCAAGTATTATGTAACGCAATTTAAGAAGATTTTTGGCTCCCCTTCCTCCTTGTGTAACACGCCACATTTTTTTTACCCTCTCTATATATTGCCATTTTAACGAGTTAGTATTCTCTAGTTTTTTTAAGTAAAAAAATCTTACGTAACAACGTGTTCACGCAAAAATTGAGTTAGGTAATAGAATAGCCCCATACCTACCTACTCTTTTTTTATTGTGTTGAGATAACAAACGAGCTGGCAGGGCTACAAACCCCTGCCACCCATAGACATCGTAACAAACTTCGACGATGACAGTTCTTTAGCTGATGAAAGTGTCATACGACATTTTCATACAAATACAATGAAACACTGCGCGTGCTGTCGTTGTCGTATTGTTCAAATACAGAACTGGCCATTGCAAGCTAATTGGCTATTGTTTTTGCATGAACAACTGCAAATAATAACTTATTTTTTCTCTGGCCAAATAAAAACTCATCTGTTTGGCCTTCATTAAGGAACTTTTATAATTGTTTTTTTTTTATACCTATACTTAATGTTATTTTTATATTGTTTACGTTTGTTATGAGAGCTATTTCTTCCTACGACGAAATAAATTATTTGAATTTAAGTCTAGCGTTTAATGCTCAGTTACGCTGTAGCACGAGAACAAATTCTATTGTAATTTTATTTATTGTATTTTTACTCGATGTTTTAAGTACCTACCTATTCGATTTGTGTTAATAATAAATTACTTATAAACCATGAGTAATTAATAAAACGTAAAAACAAAATATGTAAGAGTTTTGCCAACTGTAGGTACCTCCGCATGCAGTTAGTTAGCTTTCGATACCATTTCGCTACGGTTAGGTATGCAGTTTCTCACTTTCATTTTACTTTTACCAATTAAAAATAACTAGAGCCTTATATTACTCTAATAAAATTAAACCTTATACCTAACTGTAGTTTATTTTAACCGATGCTTAGTACTTAAAGTGTATTTTATACACCGCACATGGAGTACTATCAAAGGTACATACATACATAGTTCTTTAGCCTAGTCTGTTATGTTTAACGTTTCTTTTGCATATTTTACGTATTCAAGTAGTATGTGCGTTGTAAAAACTGCGTAAGCTTCGGTCAAATCAAGTTTAACATGTGAAAATAAAACCGTATCCGTATTTCAATAGCTAATGTTCCACCTCACAACACAAAATAACATTATCATTACGGCGTTATAACCTTACTTCATTCGTATTTGCTTGATAATCTACTTAAATACCATACACCAAGTGGATTAAAACGCAACTAATGGTTTTAGTAAAGTATTAACATACCACTGTAATTGCAGTCGTAATTTTCGATGTAAATGACAATTAAAGTAACGCGCACAAGTTACAAAAAACACGTCCACACACAACGAGCAACGGCCGCCCACTTCACTCATTTCATTCACTCCAATCGGCTACTCAACTCACTCACTCACAGATTAGTTTATTCTTATTATGTTTACCACTGTACAGGTACTCTGTGGTCACAAGTTTTCAGTGCCCCAATTCTGCTAATTTATAAATGCCCGGGAAAATATTCTAATTCAGTCAATTATTTTGTCATAGGAACTGATCGCTCACAGAACATTCCATTATTATTTTATTTAAAACCGACAAGTAGTCCATTGAAATACCATCGTATTTTCGCGTCTACGCTATGGTAAAATTTATCGTGTGCATCAAACTTTATGTATTGATCGGAAATACTCAATACATCAATGATCTTTAGGAATAAGTTTTTTATAGATTAAGATAATTCTAATTAAAATCACTAGTTGGACAATTAGTTACCTACTTATTTAGCAGAATCACTGCCGATGGCCACTCATTCATTTGCCTTATAGGTTAATTCACTGTTTCTTATTCATTCGCTCACTAGCTCATTCACTCTCAATCTCAATCCTTTCATACTACATACACCGGTATAATACCGGTTGCCGCGCGACGCTCAATAAACAATTTATTGTTCCATTTATAAAACTAAAATGGTTTCCATGTGTATGCGCAGCTTCGTATGCAAATAAGGATGGAACATTTTACCGTTGTTCCAATTTGCATGTATTTTAGGTATCATGATAATTCTTTATTTCAAAACTACTCAGTTTGATTTAAGAACTGATTTCTCAGTATGGTTATTGTAACATTATTAAGAAATAGTGAGTAATAGGAATTGTAAGTGGGTACTTCTACTCTTAAGGAATAAATTAACACTGGAGAAGAATAATTTAATCAAAATTAGGACTATAAGAAATAGTAGGTACTTAAAACATTGTTATTAATTTTTTACCCAGTAATTATATTATTTCTTTACCTTACTCTACCAGTAAAAGGTTGTGGGACCAATAAAAACATTTATAAACTTCTACATTTTAATTCTTACTTATACCTACAATACAAATTTGTGGGCACTTAAATTACAGTAGATAATTTCATAATTAATTAGTACTAATTACTAATAATCTTACACACGTAATTATAATTTCAATTCACTAGTATAATTTCAATTAATTTTTGTAATGGGTTTGCTATAATTTCTTCAATAAGTTACCGTAGTTGATATCGCGAAGTTGCCATTAAATTGTTACAATTACAATTGAATTGTTGCAATGGAAATATTTTAAAGTACAATTGAAACTTTTTTAAATTTCATTATTGGATGAAAAAATAACGTAAAACAATGCCAATTTGGAAATACATTAGTTATGACCACGGACAAAAAATATAGTCTCAATGTTTGGAACAAAAAGCGTAACGTTTCCCGGTACATTTGCTCGAATGTGCTCGGTGACATACACAAACGAGAATAAAAAAATAATGCATTAAAAAAAAGTTCCTTACCTTACTTTTTTGTTATGAAGGCTGAGTCTCTATATTTTTTTGTCTAAGGTTGCGAGTTACAAAAAAAATTAAAAAAAAAATTTTTTTTAAAGTTCTAATTTCATTGTCAACGTAAGATTATGATATTAAAGAAGTAAGGGTAATAAGACAGTGAATTACTGTTATTATTTTAGCCGAAATCATTGTTATGTAAAAATGTAGCATTATTTCACATTACTCTAATCCCAATTTAAATCCTATCAGATAGACAGATCATTATGTAAAATTATAATTCATTACTTAATGTCAAAATATTGTGATAAAAAGCACCTGAATAAAAAAAATATTCACTCAATAAATCCTTTCAATCCTTACATTGTAATCCCACTAGTGGGCTTAAGTTTCGTCTATATTGCCGTTTGAGTGTTAAAGTTCTAATAAAACCAAAATAAAAAAAATTGAGATTCCCTACAAAAATAGCTTAGTCGTGATTTAAATAAGATAAGTAGGTAAGATAAGGAAATTATGACCAAAAGCCATAATGAAATTAGTAGGTCTGAGATTCAACAAGATTGAGATTCAGTAAGATTTCATAAAACAGATTTAACAAAATAGAAATAACATTGTTGAAAAAATAAAGTTTTATAGTTTAATTTCATATAAATAACTGAATAATTAAATTTCTGAAAATTGCAAAATAGGTATGATTTTAGATTTTAACGACATTATAACGTCATGTATTTTTAATATCGATGCGAACCCAAATAACGTCTAAAATAAAAATAAAAACTCTACTTTTTGAAGTTTCAGATTCGTAGAAGAAGCGCGAAATGTCGTGAAGTTAAAGTGTAAAAAATTTTGAATTTTAAAAATCTTTGTTTATACAAAAATAATTAATGTCAACGGCATAAGTTACAATTATTTTTAAATTATAACAAAAACTGTTACCGTATATTGAGATACCTAAATATGGCAAGACATTAATCTATTTATACTAATTAATCTACGTAAAATAAGCTTACTATTACAAACCTTATTAAGAAAGCCATAAGGGCTATTTTAAAACTGTGATTTTAAGGTGATGTTAAATTTTCTACAGGTGCATGTATCAAATTTAATTTATTACATACTACATACAACAATACTGGTATAACTAGTATATAGGTATATAGTATTGGTATTCATTTTCGTTACTAGGAGAACTTTTAATGATATATTTCGTAAGATGGACTTTTTTAAAGTAAAAAGTATTTTTTTAAATTCAAGTTTTTCTAACTTTAAGGGTAGGGGGTGTATATACTTAATGAATTACTGCTCACGATTTAAAATTATAGAATAAACGAATAATGCTTCTATGATTTTCAATGAAATGTAATGTTATGTAAATTTTTTTTTATATCTTATATAATCTAATGTCCACTAATCTTGTGAATTAAAAGTCCCACTACTAGTCGTTTAATTAAGAGAAAAAAATATTTAATAAAGCTGGGATTTAATTATATTTACTGAGTTACAAACTTTATTAGTGGAGCCAGATATTTTCAATAACGAAAATCTTTGCTTAATAAAACAAAACCTGAAAAATACTAAACCTAATTAAGTACAGACTTGGAATGTATAATCTAGAATAATAATTAAAAGTATACTATAATTTCATTAAGAAATTTACGTAAAATTCACTGGATTTTTAATTCTCTGATTAAAAAAAACGCTTGAATACCGTGCAATCTAAAATTATAAAACTGAGTATTACACTTAAATTGTATACTACAAAAATAATATTTTACGTAAAATATATTTAAAAAACTAAAACACATTTATAACAATAACTTTATACTTAATATAATTCAGTGTAAAATCAAAATCCTAAAACAAAATATTTACATCAAGTGTATCCTAAAATATAACTTATTTAAAGTAAAAAAAGTTAAAATAGCTACCACCAACAATATTAAGAAACATAAAAATTCCTATTTTTGTCACATTCATGAGATAAATTAATTGCAAGCAAAATATTATCTCTAAAAATCATTATTAAAGCTGTAATAGGAATGAATATCGAAAATTTAAAATCAAAATTACAAAAATATCTTTTTTGAGGACGGATATGGATGTATAATTGCACTTTTTGGAATGTATATTATGTATTATTCCTACAAATATAAAACTATAACTAAACGTATCCATTTAATGTGTTGGCAACACTGCATAGTACCTAGGGGTTGCCAGTTTTAATTATAGAAAGACAAAAATATTCTACCTCCTAGTATTTTTTGTGAAATATCGACTCAAAATGAAATATACATACTAATATTTCATACTAGCAACCCCGATAGCTACAATTTTTATAATTTGTCAAACGATTAATTATGACAATCTCTGTAAATATGTATATTGTATTCCACAAAAGGCCTCTTATGATCTGCAGTGAGAAGACACAGGTCCTGTAAAAAAGAATAATAAAAATAAATTAATGCATATAACCTATAGCCTTCCTCGATAAATGTACTATCTTACACTAAAATAATTTTTCAAATCGGTCCAGTAGTTCCTGAGATTAACGCGTACAGATAAACTCCATATTATTACTATACATTTATTGTATGACTGTACACCAAAACATTTATAAAGGCCTGTTCAGATAGACATCAAGCGAAACCTACGTCAGCTAACCTAACAAGAATTTATCAAAGTACCTTCAAAGGCACGAATGCCGCTCGTAGCTTCAAATGCCGGTCCATGTTACATTCCAACGTCATCTTGGAGACCCAATATTCTCCGCTGTGTGTGAGCCGCGCTCTGTTCTTATGTGGTTCACAATTCTTCTCCGTTTCATACTTACACTGCAAGTCGCATAGATGTATCTCTTTCAGTTTTGATGATCTGTAACGATTAAAACAAATTTTGATTTTTTATTTTTTTGTTTGTTTTTCTGAGTAACCACATCTTAATAAATATGTTAGGGATAGTCTCTAAAGCAGGTTCACAAAAGTTCATGTTACGTAAACAAATAACGCTTAATTATGACATCTTAACGTGCCCTCCGAAGCACGAAAGCGCTCCAAGAAATTTTGTCACTAGCGGTCACCCATCCACTTTAACAACGGCGTTAAATCCAATAACACCTCACATTTTAAAATCCGTCGAGCCAGGGAAATGGACATACACACACACACACACACACATACATCCATACGTTTGAAAAACATTACCCGTCATGCACAGTGGGGTAATTAAGAGCGACCAGTAACCACCCCCACTAACCTGAAGGTAATGTCCAAGTGTTTGTGATGCAGACAGTGCGACAGCGGGATGCTGTAGCTGTAGTTGTGCACTGCGCGCGCGCACACCTCGTCCGCGAACAACGACTCGTTCGACGACGACTTGCTTATTATACCGATCTTCATTGTGTCGCAGTCTGGGGAGAATTTGTTTTATGAGCTCCGGAGTTTGATTCGCTGCTTCTTGCTCTTATTAATCTTATTAATAAATAATTAAATTAATGGAATGACATTAGGCGCAGAAAACAAATGTCGTCATTTACGTCATCTCCATACATTTCTAGATAGCGTTAGGCGTGAGCGTTCTAAGGAAAGGGCATTTAGCTATAGGCTACGATACCGACCTAAAATAAACATACTTATGCTAATAAAAGCGTGTTAAAAAAGTCAAATTTACCTTCCACCCTACTTTCATCAGAGTGATCAGTAAGAGTCATTTCCTCTGAACTGCTCCTCAGTAATGGCTCATGGGTGTCCCTAACTTCCCTCTTCAGCCTTATCCCACTATCAGTAACATTCCCCTTACTAGGGTCCAGAAGATTAGACACTGGGTCAGCTATCAACTCCTGTTTCAAAGAATCTTGGTCTACTTTCGAAGTTTCAGAGATGTTCTTTTCTGGTATAACCGGTATCATTGGTTTGTCTTTCGGTACCGGTTCTAATCTGGGGAAGGTTTCGTTGATGTCTTTGTCCAGACGTTCTAGAGGTTCCTGGTTCTCGAAGGTTTGAGGTGGGTCCAGGCCGCATGATGACTGGAATTGGTGATAGAAGGATTAAAGAAAAGATTTTGGGGTATTCTTTACTTTTACGTATGGCAAATTGACATCTAAGACGGCTGTTTTAAGAGTCAATTTTCTGTACATTAGTCAACTCTTGTGAATGAGTTTTTGTCATTTGTATAGTAAGTCTCCATTAAAGAATATAAATTAAATAAAATTCTATATTTTCCTCAATCTTTTCAAAGCTACATTGTACGTTATAAGGCTAATCTAGGTTTTAACAGGCAATGGATTTACATTCTAAAGTAAATAAATTCTAAAGTGAATTACAATAGTATGTATACCTCATTTTTTTCGTCGTGACATAAAAGGTAAACAATCTTACAGTTTTTATTGTAATTATCGATTTAAAAATAAGACAGACACAAATAAAAAAAATTAAAGAATAAACAATAATTTAATGTTAAAATACATTTCTTTACACTACTAAATATTTTTTTAAATTAATGAAATGAATAAAAGTAGTGCCAAGATTGTTTACCTTTTATGTCACGACGAAAAAAACGAGGTATACTTATGTACTTGTAAGTGGACAAACCATTATGTAGATCATCAAACAATACCAGTGTGTCTCAAATGGCAAAACAAACAGTAACTCACTTTGACTAACGCTGCCACCAACCAAATGGACGCTAGTCTTGCAAAATCCTTCATAGCAGCATGTAAAATACAGATACCATAAAAATTGCTGATCAAGTCAACATTTAATATGCCAAATAGATCAGAAATCTAATCTAGATAACTACGAATAAGTACTATTTTTTTTTTGCATAATGTCATTTCCGTAAATACATTTTTAGATATACCTCTACAATCACACACATTTTTCACTCCCATTCCACCCATCA
>LGAG01000459.1:241384-259767 GCA_001278395.1 Lerema accius
GAATTATAATTCCATAAGTATTACTCATTGATTCATTCTAAAAGCGCATTCAAATTGATATCAGAATCCCAAAACAAATCCACGCAAGTATTATAATTTTTCAAGGCTTATTGATCTATAAACGTACCTACTAAATACAGTTTTGTGTTAAATTATTGATAAAACAATACACATAGCAACCTGTATATTAGAATGGGGCGGTCCCTCCCCACCTAAACGACGCCGACCAATCCGGACAGAGATTAAATTAGCGTGCTGACGCGTCACTGGCTTCTAATGTCAAAATTGACGTATCTTCAAAATCAAAACAATGGTGTACAGGGTGTTTTTTTACAAATTTATGGTGTTTTTTTATTATTATTTATCAAGCTTACGACCGAAGCTTATGAAGTAGTTTATTGTCACTACTTTCCGTTCTATGTATACGTTTACGTTTTCGAACATTTCAACTTCTTACGACTAGCTGTCAAACTCTCACAGTTGTGTAACTAGGCTAATAGTAAGTCATCATGTAATAAGCACTCCTATAATGAGTTACATAGTTTAATCGTTAATAGATAATTTCTTTATTCATGAATGATTATAATTGAAGTTAAATAATTTTTATAAATTTTGCATGCCATCCAAAAGGTAAATTGTGAACTGTACTAACCATTATAAGACCTAATTGTAACCACGATTTTCGCAAATAGATATTCATTCATTCATAGAAACAGATAAAAGAGGTTTTAGGAACATTAAAGATATCGTAAAGTAACGTAACCAGAATTAGTAATAGAAGGCTGAACATTCAATTTTTTTTTTCAACTTCTTTAAAGCGTTTTGAATTTTCATCCAAATTTTTTTATGGAACCGTATTAAAGGGGTGGGGGGATTAACCCTAAAAACCTCAAAAACTCAATCTAACGGCCCTGATCGTATCGTATTGGTCACAATAATGTTGAGAACAAAATCTAATAAGTAAAAGTCGAGGTTCTTGAACATAATGTCAAGGACTTGCGATGCCGTTTGAATAATAAGAGGCTTCAGACAAACTTGAATGTTGTTGAAGTTTAACTGTGTTGTTTTAAATGTGGCTTTGGTTGTGTTGCCTATAACGTCATCTTTACTAACTAATGATAATAATAAATGCTAAAGTAACTGTCTGTTTGTTATTACCCCATTGCGCTGGGAGGAAGGTAATGTTTTTTGAGCATATATATGTATGTAAAATTACGAATACTTACATACATATATAGCTAAGGAAACGGAAGCGCGCACACACACTCACTCACACACACATATATACATATATACGTCATACTTTATTTTCTTTATTTCTTTCATACGTATGTAACATACAAATATATATACTTACGCAGGCTAGTACGCGCGCACGCACACACGCACTCATACACACACACACATACACACAGAAAGACACATACATAGACACACTCTCGAAATATATTCTATTTACTACACTTCTTCTAGCGCAATAGCCCTAAAGAAACACAATTTTTACAAAACAGAGTAAAAATAATCATCCTGTATAACCTCTGTGTTAGTCGCGTGCGGTGTTCACCACGAATCCGCTTTGTAAACTGCACATTAACACTGAAACGAGGGGACTGTACATAATACAGCTCGTTTGAATAAAACTAAGACATTATTAGAACAAAAACCCGGCTACCGAAAATTGGGATGGAATAATAAAAAAAAATGGCCTATATCAAGTATGTCATTCTCATAATGGAGACGAATCTAATGACACGTCACACGTTGAAATCTGTCAAGCCGTTTAGGCTGTAGAGCGTGCCAAAATGGGCAGACAGACATACAGACATACGTACATACATACATGCATATGGAAAACATAACGCTCCTTACGCAGTCGGGTACAAGCTGCACTGCTAAAAATTAGGAGAGTAAAGTAAAAAAAAATACAAACTATCACATATTGACCATGGTTTTGCCTCAATAAATAAATGACTAATATTCTTAAAAAGGAAATGTCAAATATTGATAATCAAAAAAATCAAAATTGGGAATTACAACACGTAATCAAATACACTAAGAATATTTCAGGAATAGGATGTAGAGTCGAAATATAGAGTACGAAATCAAAACGGAAATAGGATACTCAAGCCACAATAATTAGGATTAGGACCAGGGTATTTTTTCTTAGCTGAAATAACATCATGAAAAATACAATTAAATTCCATAACAAATAAACAAAGGCCTTGGTGAATTCCAACCTTAAACGCAACCACGATGACTTTAGACTTGGCCAAGCGAACAATATTCATTTCATTTATAGCGCAGTAAAGCAGAAAAATATATTTTTTTTATTTTTGTTATTTCGCCTTGTCGTTTATTATGTTGAAGTCAAGCGTGTCCCTCGTGACCAAGGTCTCTACTCTGAAGCATTAAAAAAACATCATCTATTTCTCAATTATACTGTATTTTTGTACTATAAGGTAAGGTGAAGTAAGACTAACACACGGGGCAAGACTAACACTGTCTATTATCTCGATACGTATAGCTTAAATACGAAATTCTTCCAGTCTGTAAGATAGAACAAACGTAAATGTTCTCGACTAAAACACACACATGTCGTTTCTTCAAGTGCATATCGAGATAATAGACAGTGTTAGTCTTCCCCCGTGTGTTAGTCTTACCCCACCTTACCTTATAGGACAATAAGGACTGCGACGGTGTCTATACGCTTATAATCTATGCGTTACACAAACCTGTTGAATTTGTAGTTAATAAATGTTACTTAAGCTAGGTTTCTGAACTTTCTAATGTATCTAGAAAATAATTTTTGGTATAAGCATTGTTTAGGCTCATAATCAGATGCATTGTTACAGTATAGCACATGAATTAAAGCGCCTGATGAAATGTTTAGCGCTGCGACCAGTAATGTAATGATTAAAGTGATAGAAATAATTATAAAACGAGGGGTTATCGGTACTATGTTTTGCAGGCAAAAACTAAAACGACGAACATAATTTATTTCCGACACCTAACTCTTCTCTTTATTCTTATACACAAGATAGTAAATGTGTAAAAAAAACAGGAAATCTATTACAAAACAAAGAATTAAAACTACGTTTTTCAATTCCACCCATAATTTTTTATTCACAGAAACAACATTGAAAAACTAATTACTCATTGAATTTGTAAAAAATGAATGAAATCTTCGAATCTAAGAACGGAACCAATTGTTAACCTTTCACAGTCGGATAACGTCGTGACTTCACAGTTTTAGTGGTTATCCATAATTCTAGGGAACTCTATGGAATTCTTTATTTAAATTACTTCTCAGTAGATTATGGCTGAGTGTAATGAAAAAAATGTGTTTACTTCTTTTATGATGCAAGTTTTATAGCTGCCAGCTATTCAAGTTATGTTTAATAGCAATTTTCTGACATTATACGAGTATCTACATTATATTAATGCATGAAGGGTTCAAGTTTAGACTCCTTTTTGAAAAATAATACAGGCGCATAAAAATTTGAAATTTGGCACAGTTAAAGTGTAATGGAGAAGTATAGTAGTGACAAGTTTAAGCTAGATATATCGAACGAGTCTATAATCTGTTCCTTGTGATACTTAATGAGACATGGTCAAATTTCGACCAGTAGTTTAAACTAATCCACTAATCTACAATACTATATTGATTATAGTAATAATTCCAAACTAGTAATGACTTTATAAAAAACCGTAATTTAACTTAAACCATGTAAAAGATTTTGTCTTAATTGATCGCTTATTTGATAAAACTTTTATCTTAACGATTAAACTTTTGTAAGTTCCGATACGATAAATACAGAATCATAAAAGCCTTATTCAAATACGTCACTAAAGTCACCGACTAGCTTTCGTCACACCTCTTTGAACCCTCTAAGGCCCATCAGAGGTACACAACATTTGATGTACCTATAATGACCCCTCTAAGGCCCGTCAGAGGTACACAACATTAGCTGCAAACTTGTATCAAATAATAACACATGAGCACATAAATTCGAGTACTAACCATTACGTAAGACAGAGACAAAAAACACAAAACAAACAAGTGCGAAAGAGACAAAAACAACAGGTACTAAACGTTGCCTAAGTATTAACAATTAGAAATAGCTAGGTCTTTCCCACGGCTGAGAAAAATGCAAGACAATAGCCCTTACATGACTGTTGTATAACTTTAGCAAGAACCTTATTGCTTTAGAATACGGTTCGTTTTACAATGAGTTTAATTCCGGTTCAATTGAATGCACGATTGTCCTACAATGGGTAGCTCGTATTACAAGGGATTAGGGTTGATTTTAAGGTTTCAGATTGGCTTTGGATAAGCAGATAATTCTGTGAACACCTGTGCAAGTGGTATTTGTGACAACAATCGGGGTCACAATACTGAAGAAATAGTATTTTCTGATTGTGGAGAGAAAAAGGATTTATTAAAGTTATCTTATCATGATAAGTTCTACTGATGATGATGATGATTTTGTTCATGTTGATGAATGATTTATATTTAGTAGAAGACCTGCTACTATTTGTCAAAGAGCTCATCCGTCTCATGCGCAGTCATTTGTTTTACGTGACTGTATTACATTCAAACACATGGTAGTGCAGGTTTTGCTTTATTTTTTAACTAGACATATCTGTAACATATGTAGTACCTATACATAAAATGTGGTTTACTTTACTTCTTCTCCATGTCAACGTTAACTATGCCAAATCTTACATTCTAATTTCTTGCTAAGCCGCAGATGTAGTTGTACTCGTAACAACGCAATATTGTAACTAGTTATCACTGATCCGTACCCCTGATTTAAACCGAGTTTAACCAGATTTACGCAGTGCAGCGCTTTTAGCCCATCTTATTTAAGTGCCACATAGGCGGGTTTAGCCGATTGTCTAAGGGGGAAGGGGAGGTGAGGAAAGGAATTACAGATAGGGGGGAGGGGGAAGGAGAATGAAAAAAGAAAGGAAACGACAATTAGATTTAGGGTAAGTATGTTTGTCCATAAATTACTTATGTGCAGTTATATTTTTATTCAAAATTTTTGTGATAAAATTGTGTGGTCTCAGAAGTTAGGTTGATTTACATTTCAAGAAGGAACTACTAAGTCTAAATAAAGGAATAAACCTTACATACTCTTAATAAGATCAAAGGAAATCCTCTAATTAAATCTTCGTAAAAGGCAGCAACTGCGCAAAATATATAATAGTTCTACCATGTGTAAACAATTTACATATTGATTTCAATAAGATTCTCTGAGATTCCGTAGGTTAATTTGATTGCAACACGTGTGAAAACAATATCATTATACGAAACAAGTTTACTACGTAACTTAAAAGCAATGTCGATATCGATAATTTTCAAGATGTCCGTATGGACGACACTATTAAATGTTGGTTTAGAATTGGCGGTAAAAATTGTGACCTCACAAACATGCGAATGCCAATTTTAAGCTTTTCACCGTGGATAACTTTTTATTTGTTCATTATTTTGTTAAATACCACAGAACAGACAGACATAAAAACATGTCCGAGTGAATAATAATAAATATGTAACTCCAACGTAAACTATATTTGGCTGAAAATAAATACTCACTTAACACCAAATAGGGAAGCTATACTCAACACTTTTGTAACTATCGATATCGATGTTTTTCGTATATTAACTTTACTACTTGTCCCAATTCATAACGATACATGGATAGATTCGTTTTCTAGGGCTGAATCTATAATAAATGAGTACCCAAAGGTATAGATAAAAATATTTATTAAATGAACAATTAAACATTTTACAAAACACATTTTGTTCTAATGACAACGTGCGAATAATTATAGTCACGAACACGATAGGTAAAAATATTATAAGTAGATAAGTAACATCAAACAAACAAGTGATCATTACGCCCAATACAATCATATTGGTCTTACAGAAAATATATGTATGTATACTTGTTTAGGAATCCAAATGATTTCAACCAACAAAATAGAGTTAACAATAACTCATTTGTCAGCCACAAAAAATACCTCTTAAAATCAGTATTGTTTGAGTTTAAGATAGGCAAACAATATTGTAATTGTACGATACTCTATTATATCATACACTAAATCCATATAATTATTTCTTGGTTAATAATGTACCGTAAGCCAATAAATAAAATGAGAGGGTCTATTACGACATGGGCAGCCCTCACCAGCTTGTAGCACCGGATGGTCGCATCAAAGATATTACCATTATTGTATTCCCATCTGAAGACGGACAAACGGGTCCCTTGACACACTTCACGGTTTATTATTCTACTAGCTAAATCCGGCCACGCTTTGCTGTATGGTGATTACTGATTTTACAAACTTTTACTTCTTAAATTCTTATGTATTCCCATTTGGGAATGAATTTATAAGAATTCTGTCAATGGGCGACTCTACACTATATTTCTAAAATGCTAAATGTGCATTATGTTGCCACCGATGAAAGTTAGAGGACTATGTAACAGTCTCATTAATTGTAGAAAATTACTTTACTTTTTTTGTATCTTCTTTCTAGACTATCATCCCATCTACGGTGTTTTATTTTTTACCAATGTTCATTCGCGACAATGATCACATAGGATAATTTGAATTGCTCACATTTTTTATTTAAAAAATTTAAGACCCTTTGTAACCCCTGAAACTGATTAAAACCTATTAAAACTACCACATCTTCATATCTCATAAAGATTGTTAATGGTATTTGTTTGTATTTATAAACCTCTGTAAGATACTTCTTATAATACGGACGTATGTACACGTCGTGTATTGATAAGTGTGTTATACTAGACAATCGTGACCATTGCACTGATTTATGTCAAGGTTAATATACCATACAATGGATTAAATTAATTAATCTAACTCTATTTCTATTTATAATGAAATCGTTACCTGATCCTAATTATGTAGAAACTGAAGATCGATTATTTATTACACGCAAAGAATTATATTGACACAAGTTCTTTACTAGTGGCATACAGCAAAACGCGCAAACGCTTTTGGAATATTGAAAAGGACATAAAAGTTGGATCTTTTTACTTTCAGGTATTCAATATGCGTTAGCATAACATTCTCCTTCGAATGTATGTAACGCTAGCTAGCGTTTAAATACTATACTATAATTCTGTTTTACTAGGAATCAAACCTAGGGCCCATTAACTGGCGATCTGGTAAGGTAACAATTATTTGTTATTATAGATAAGTACTCTCAAAAATGATAACATGATTCTAATGTCAAATGTTACACCGAATGATATAACACCTTGTATTTCTGTGTAAAATGCTACAGAAAGTGAATCAATCAAAAGCTTTGGAATAATCTATAAAATTTTCCTCAACACGATAGGGTCTCGTTTGATTCTCAAACCATCTGACCTTCTATAGTAAAAATACGTGTACTCTGCCGACGACCGGATGGAGACATTATCGCTATTGTATACCCATTAGGAGTGAGACGGGAATTGAATGTGGGACCGTTGGCCGTCTTCCTCAACTATTACTGATTGTTGCTCAATATTAATGAAGACAGAACTGGTATTGATAGCACTAGGAGTATAAATGAAGTGTATGTTTTATTTACAACACTTCTTATCATAGTTACTTCATGTATCTTTAAATATTTTAAATATCCACTAGTACTAGATACTATTTTAGCGACATAAAATTTATTACATTGTTAAAATATGGTAAACGATTCCGCATTTTTGAAATGCATCATTATACAATATTAGAGAAACTAAACCAAATATTCGGCGAGAAAGGAGGGAGAATGGTAGAAAATCACATATCCATACAGCAGTCGAGAATGTTCGATTTAAGTCTGAAAGTCAAAAGCCAGTTCACTAACGACCTTTTCTAGTCCATACTCAATTTTTATCCAATGAGTCACACAATAAACAAAGTTAAGAACAGGTTTGAATGCATACCCTCTCTCTCTCTCACTGAAAAGGTAACTCGTGTATTTTGCTATTAGGTAGGAACTAATATCGATGGTAACAATTTTTACTCCTCCTCCTTACTTTAAAGTGGCTTTTGTGTTGTATCAGTTTTTTATATTTTTACATTTTTTATACATAATTATGTTACAATACATTGAACTTTGAAAGTAAACTTTGTCTTAAGCTCGAAGTTAAACAAAACGTCTCAGGGCACGTATCTAAGGATATTTACCTACCTCATAACAACTACTTAATCTTCTTGGAAGAGATAATAGGATAATGACGTGAGTAGACTGTTATTGTGCATCACGACAAAATTAGGATGCTTTTTATAGAGTTAAAGAGGACTGATATTGTTTTACATAGTTGCAATATTGTTGGTAATAAATAAAAATGTAAAGTAAAAAGTAAGTTTTAATTTTCGAAACTCAGCTCGTATATATTTCTTGCGGAGTTTCAAATTTAAATTTCTTAATTTTCGCTATTTGAACTGCTTTTATTTTAGTGCATAGAGAAATTGACCGAGATTTTAAGACAGTTATGGTCGAAGTTATGATCTTTTGAGTAAGGAAATAATTTTATTTATTCGACTTTGGAGATTATTTTAATATAAAACATAGTATTATCTATATTTATCTTGAAAAATGTAAATTTGACAGAGCCAATGCGAAATTTCACTTCGCAAAACGAAAGACCGAATTAACTTAGAACTTAATAATAACATCATGTGTCAGAATGAGTATTTTTTGTTTTTCCTTTTTGAAAACTCGTTTTACAAAGGGCGGATTTAATGCTTAATGAAATGTCTCTACCAGGCAACTGCATGTAAAATTATTATCGTTCGTATTAGTAACGATAATGTAATGTGCTTCGCCTGTGCAGTTTTAAATGGTGAGTAACATTAGACTGTGTGCCTAGGTCAGTAACTCTTTCTGTTTTATTGAATTGTCCTGTACATTAAATGCATCTAGATGTATTAAATTATATGAAGTCATGGAATTGTTATAGTAAACTGGTATTTTAACATATTTAGATAGCAAAGTACTATCATATGTATACGTGTAAGTTATGAAAGAGTGGGGCGATTGACGTCAAATAAAGCCGTATTTATTTTATGCTTTATGCTATTAACGGGTTTATTGTGAAAGGTATATTGTCAATTTTAAGTTTATACAAAGATAATTATGGTAGGTAAAGAAGAGGTATGGTAGGTAATTATTTATAATTACGTCAAAATCATCTGAGCTTAGTAATGGAAATATTAATAACACAGTACTAATTAATTTCCAACAAAAACAGTTGCTGGGATTTTTTGCTGATAAGGTTCTGAGTATCCTAAATGTCCTTGACCATCTTCGTAATGATACAAAGTCGAAAAGATTAGTGATTACATTAGGAGATGTAAAGATGCAGAAGCATGTTTAAAAAGATTAGTGATTATACCTAATTTTTTTCGTCGTGACATAAAAGGTAAACAATCTTACAGTGTCTTTTTATTGTAATTATCGATTTAAAAACAAGACAGACACAAATTTAAAAAAAATAAAGAATAAACAATAATTTAATGTTAAAATACATTTCTTTACACTTCTAAATATTTTTTTTATTAATGAAATGAATAAAAGTAGTGCCAAGATTGTTTACCTTTTATGTCACGACGAAAAAAACGAGCTATACATTAGGAGATGTAAAGATGCAGAAGCATGTTTATTGTACATTTATGTTCAATGTACAAAAAGCATCACTGAAACAAGATCTTACGAAAGAAAAGTACGGAGAATTTAATGGATAAGCAAAGCATCTGCTAGTATGTAAATAATAATTAAAAAAAAATAATAATATTATCTTAACTGTAATAATATCATAACGTAGCGATAACTTTAATAACCGATCAAGTTTTCTAGAAAGTAGGTTCTATTTCCTGTTGATCAGTAAAGGTTTCTCGTCATAAAATAATTATTTTCCATGATTATATTCTAATTATATCGATACAAGACACGATAGTGTTGTCAGTACTTCATAACGTTGTTCTAATTCTCTATCTAGACTTTAGGTTTAAAAATATGAGTACAGACAAGACTGTAATTAAATTCTATTGATTGAATAATTGTCTGCTGATTGGGAGTTAAACAAGTAATAAATGAATAATCACTATTTTTAAACAAGTAATAAATGAATAATCACAATTTTTGATGTCAAGAATAGATTTCTTGCTGGATGCAAGTAAGGCCACAGTTGTGGAATTATTGAGTGGTGTAAGATTTTCCATGATTAACTAAATTTCTTTCGTACTTATAATCATTCAAGTCTAAAGGTAGACTTAGTTATTATCGCGTACTCACGTTGTTTCGGAAATAAAGTCTCATGGAGTCATTTTATGAGACCCTGAAATTTGTCTTTCTAGAGTGACACAATCAATAAGAAAGGCCATTGGGCTCTTAAAAAATATTTCATTTATGTGAATTGATACTTAAAACTGATAATTATAATAGTGGAGAATTTATTGGAATATCAAAATAACATAAAAATAAAGCAAAAATAATGGGACCTTTTTCAGTAATAAAAATGTTACGAGGAAATTTTCCAAAATGTTAAAATGTTTGTAAGACATTTTTTAGTAATATGGATAATGGTTTCGCCGTGACCATCGAAAAAGCATCAAAAACTTACCGTGAACACCCGCTTTCATCTAAAAAAAATATGTGCTATATGATATAAACCAAAAATATTCATAAGCGATTAATTCAATTGGGTATATAACATTATACCTACTAAATGACATCTACAAATATTTTGTTTTTATTATTTGAGTAAGGTGTTGTTTAAGTTGTTTGCGTCATAATTAATTTACAAGAAACGACGAATTACTGTACGGAAAATTTATAGTAATATGTACATAATTAAACACATGTCGATAAACACCATAGTTACAAATATAACAAAAATTTAAATTTGGTATAATTTAATAAATATAATAAAAACCTCATAATATTCTTGTTCTTTGTATAATTTAACGGCTAATATATTCTTCGATTTGATAACCCAGTTATGACGTTGCTCTTCTAACAGGTTTGAAGATCCTATAAGAAAATGTATACTAGCTACTTCTACTAACTAACGCAGGTTGAAATAGCGTTCTATACTCAAGGATTTTAGCAGGAAAATTGCCAGTGTCCTTCTGGGCATTAATTTTAGCGATGTTTATACTACCAAGCATCTAAATACAATCAACACAAATTAATTCTAATCAGAAAAAATCGTCACAAAACTTTTAAATACGATCTATCGATAACTACGTCACGTCACTATTGAAGCGTACGGGCAAACAAAACAAAGAATTTCTAATAAATTAAATTACTTTTACTGATTTTTTATTTAGAACAACAAAAACTACTTACTCAGAGGAGACAATTCCGAAATCAATGTATCCATTTTTCAAAATAACACTCAGGTGCACAAATACAAGTCTTTTTCACTTTGAATGGATGTTTTAACCTGTCACCCATTTCTCTAACACTTTAAAGGTACACAAACACATTTAGTACACAGAAACATTATAAAATTGATTGTCCAATCAAACAGTGTCACCGAGTGCACATTTTCCGTGTTATATTTTATATTCGATGCGATATCATCAGCCGTACGTCTGTTACGTTCACCGAAATACCTAGTTCTCAAATGACAACTGATACTTTTCACACACGAGACTGTTATTTCGACACTTCAATGTTTAAATAATTGCCTAAAAGCGTACAAATAACAGATGAATGTATTTTTTTGTGGTTATGCACGAAGATAACGCGAATTCTTCGTCTAACGCGCACGACATAAAAACACCAATACGTCACGGTAACAAACAGGTTTGTGTTTTTTTCTCTGTGCCGCAGACTCGCTGTGAACCACGTGATCGACTAACAGCACGTGGTTTAGTAGCGTGACACTAGATGGCAGTACTAGTAGTCTTGCAAGTATGGACTATAAAAACTTATTTTTTTTACCGTTGTTTCTCAAATGCAATTACATAGCTTATTATTTATAAAAGTTTATTTTTTGTTTTCTGATAAACAGCGTAGCAAAGGCAGTTTAGTGTTCTAAGAAACATGTAAGAAGGAAATAAGGAATCTTCAGGAGCCAACTCAGTTGTTAGTAGAGTATTTAGTTAGGTACTTCTTGATTGTTGTTTGTGTTAACAGGAAAATTAAAAAAAAAAAAATAAAGATCAACTATTTGTAATTGGAATTCATACATCCACATTCCATAGTAAAATCCGTTAGTAATTGGCGAGAAACTAATTAAAACGCAGCCTTAATTTTCATTTCGTTAAACTAAGCGTAACTGCTTACATTTCTACTGCAATATTATTTTTATATTTAGAACTACATTACATGCATTTTTCGAGACTACAATGTTAACAGCTAAAGACCGAATAATTTTCATCCATCCATCCTTTAAACTTTATAACTCTTTTACAAGAGCGTTCCTAAACTATCTAGGGACCTATGAAAAGTAGTAGTTAGCGACCTGGGTCATAATAAGATAAGGCGAGCACTAGGTAGCCAAGCTGCGGCAGCCAAACGAACATAATGACGCTGTATGTGAGCCCGCGCACTTGTGCAGTAACGAATTACACAAATATTTCGGTTGCCGCAGCCTGGCTGCCTGATACGCGTCTAGTCTCCGACTAGCAAACGACTAACTAATATGACCCAATGCCTTTAAACAGCCTTAACATGAAAATCTTCAGCGATGTTTTGACAGAAAGAAGCAATAATACCTCTTGCTTTCCTAGCCACTAAAACGCGTAAAAAAACTTTTTCTAAGCTGGCTGTTATCACTCCTTACAACCTCATTCGTATAATTTTTTTCATCAAACGCCTCATGAAAATAATGCCACATAAATGCCACTCAAGCGTTGCTATGACAACGGTTTGCAGTAAACAAAAACTACATCACGTAAAGACGTCGATAAAAAACGAGATACAACTGAAAAAGGTGAGTAAAAGCATTATTTGGATATTTGTATTATCAAAACATCGGTTGAATGAACCGTGAAATTTTTTTCGTATATTGATTGTAGTTTAAAAGGTTGATAACAGGAATTTTTACCATTGGTAAGCGCGTGTATCTAAGAATTGCTGTTCATAATGTGTAATTTTAAGCTTGTTCAAAATTCAATAGTAGTTTGATTTTTGAGCATGCTACCTGAAGCACGGAAGTGAAAGGGGGAATGCAACGAAATTTCAAACTCCTCGCTAAATCAAAGTATATCAAAGAAAGATGCCAATATTTTTTTTTCAAAATTCATCCTCCTTTTTTCGGCTCTTTAGGAGATAAATTTCCAAAATTTTTCTTTCTTGCTTCCCTGTGCATTGACCTTACGGTAAAATTAAATGCGTTGTCGGTCAGTCATCTAGGTTCACTTCATTAACGTTTGATAAAGAGGAATACTCTGTGCTTTTAGATAAAATAAAGACTTCAAAATGCCGGAATTAATTGAGCAGATGTTCTGCTCTCAGCAAATCGTCATACCACCCAAATTCCCGTACATCTTAAAGAGATACTGCAAAGGTAAGTTTTTTAAAAGAAGACAGAAGAAGAAAATATATATTTTTTCTTTTGCTTAAATATCTTTTAGAAACTTTAGTGAGAAAAGCTTTGAATAACTTCGTGAAATTTACAGTCTTAAAATTTACTCGATTTACAAATTATTAATATTGATTGTGTTGTTATGTAAACTAAAAGTATTAAATCACACATGTTTATTTTTACTGAACTAACATACCTATTTTGAAATTGAGTTTAGTACAGTGTAAAATGTTAGTCTCAAGCCTTAAAAATTATTTCTTCCGCCGTGTTAGTTTTGTATAAGTGCAAAATCATGATTAATACCGAACTTCCCCTATACGAGTCAGCTTAGACCGAGTGCGCTCTGACGTACAACATCGACTCTGATTGTGCTGACATTCGAGCTAACGTTGACAACTAATCGTATGGTATAAACCTGCTTTAGACTTTAGGTTTATAACTATTTTTCAGCGGCAATAAAGACCCAGCCTTATGACCTTCTCCGCTGGTCGTATGAGTACTTCAAAGCCTTAGCTAAAAACCAACCTCCACCAGTGAAGCTCAGGTTGGAGTATCCTGTCTATAGCACTGAAGGCGGACTTACCAGAGGATGCCTCAAGGTCCTTGCGCAGCAGGTATGTTCTTCTAAAACAGTTCTTAAACTGTTTGTGTCATAGACCGCTTTAAAAATTTGTTGATCCGGTGGACCCCTGCCTATCTCCCCTTTAGTAGCAAATAACAGTAGCAGAGCTGCTTATAACAAATAGAGCCAACATTTTAGTTCTACATCATCAAAATCAGTAAAATTTTCGTGGACCCCCAAATTTTTTTGTCACTCCAACCCTCCGTCAAGCCTTTCGTGGGTACCTGGGGGTCCACCTGAACCATTTTAAAAATCAGAAGTGTACATCTTAAAATTCCCTAATATTACGTCCTTCAGCTTTCTAGCATGACAAAGATACCGCTTCAGACAGTGCGTGCAGCGTGGCAAGGATTCTGCCTGGACCCGAATGAACTGAGACGAGTCATGTGTCTCTGTCAGGTGTACTTGAGAGAGGAGGTTGTCCCATTCTTGCATTTCATCGCTGTCGCTGGAGGATTATTGACTAAGGTCTAATTTCTGCTATTTACTAATATTAATGTAAATTTTCTTTTTTTAAAACAAAAACGATCATTTTCAAAGCTGTAGTTAGGATTATTTAAGCATAAGGTGATTTTGAAGGGATGAAATATCTTAAACATTACTGGAGCTGTACGTCTAGCATTGGATGTTGTTAAGGGTAAAGTAGTACGACAACTCAATGATTGGGAACACCTTTATGAACAAGCGTCTTAGTAAAGTAGTGTTCCTAACGTTTAAATTATTTTAAGACGATTTCAACTGGCCCTACTTCAAAAACTTTCTACCACATGTGCTCTCTTCAGAATCTTACCCACACGATGATCCTGCTCTGTGAAACCCTCACCAAGGAGCCAGATGGAGGATCAGCGGCCATTCCTGTACAGGATTTCCTCACCATGTACAAATTTCTCGCTTGGCTGGACGCTTCTAAAGACGTGAAGTATTATAATGGATATAGAGAAGGTTAGTTTTTTGTTTTCTCACTCTTTTGAAGGCCCCAAAAACACGTATTCCGTCTCCTTTTCTTTTTCTCCTACCTAATATTCTATTAGGGGCCTTTCAAGTGTTACGTAAGCGCTATAGGGGTGGGAGTAAACCTGCTTACGTAATACTTAAACGGCCCCTTAGTTGTAGAAGACAAGACATCTACGCCGAACCTAGCTGAATCAGAATAAAATACATGCCTACAAATAAATAAAATTAACATTAATCAGAGTTCTCTGCTTACTGGAATAACATCGGATTACCTTTTCAAATTCAGGGGATTCACCGCCTCCAGAAACTATTGAAGAAGAAGAAGAAACTATTCATTCCATTGGCGAGTCATATTCAGAGGTAAATGACATACATAGCAATCATCTTTCGTAATAATTTACTAAGATGAAGGACACTTCTAGTACTGTTTGTTCAGAACAAAGTTTGATTTAGTATACTTTAACAGGGGTATCATGTCAAAAAATGGAAATTAAATTAAAATGAAATCAAAAAAGTTTTTTGACTTGACTTTGATTAAAATGAAAAAGGAGTTGTTGTTGATAGGATTTATCAAATCTTCCTTAAAACAGAGGAATAGTCCAAGTCTCTTTAATCTTGGGTCTTTTCCACACTTGCGCCACAAAAGACCATTTGTCAATCAACTCTGTGCTTTACTAATCTATACAACAGTAATACGGCCACTAATCTCACATCTTCTATAGAACTAACCCTTCCACTACTTCTGTTAGCGAGCCCAAAATCTAACTAAACCTTTTATCCTCTAGAACTCTTCAGATGAATTCTGGCCTGATTGTCGAGACTTTCGTGCGCTGACTGTAATAGATTCAACAGTACCTCGATCTACGAGACTGAGTGAGAAACTGAACAAGCCAATATTGGGCAAGATTGAGAGGTCTCCATCGATAGAAAGAGCTAGTCAGATTGAAAGAGATAATTACATGAGAGAACGAAAAGGTTACGTCAAAATCCTACTAATATTATAAATGTTTGTGAAGATATTTGGATGTTTGAAAGTCTTTTACGCTCTATTGAACGGATTAAGCTGGAACTTAGCATACATCTGTCTCCTTAGCTCGCATCCAAGAATAGGACATAGGATAGATTTGGACCCCATTCTAGGTTCCCTTGGGATGAATTCACAAATTTTTTTAAACTACTTTTGTGCAAAAGAAGCGCGTGCGTAGTCTAGTAAGTAAGAATTAACAGAAAACCAAAACCATGACATTTGATCTAATCATTTCAGGCAACAATCTAGAATACATTTTGTTTAGGGAAACGTTTTTGTTACCGCGAGATAACAGGTAAAAGATACACCTACGCGAAGCGAGGGCAGGGCCACTAGTTATTATCATAATTAATCCATAAGAGAAAAAGTTACTCTGGAAATACTTTAGAAAATAGACAAGACTTCCACAAAATAGGTAGAAGAATCAACTAACAGTCCCCCCTTAGTCCTACTCGAAGTTTGTTACAATGCCCATGGGCGGCAGGGGTTGGTGGCACTGTCAGCTCGTTTGCTATCTTAAAGTCATAAAAAAGTAAATTAAAATATAGTGATAGATAGGGATATTTACACTCTCTTTACAAACCATTAAGTATTTGTCAAATAATCGAAGTATATTAGAGATAAAAAGTCCCTTAATTAGTTCCATTTTTAGGTCAAAATGGAGTATTTCTTTTACTTTATATTTTCTCCTTTTTCACTGCAACAAAAACAATAATTATAATAAATTATTAATTTCCAGGACGAGCTGAACCAAGTGAAGAAGTAGAAGTTAGTTGAATAGAATTATATAATTATAATCTATTATAGTTTACGACAATGTTATCAAATTCGTTAGTTATTAGGTAACTACATACAATCATCAAGTTCCATGACATAATTATTGATTACATAATTATGACATAATTATATAATATAATATAGATTACATATAGACGTGTATTTGTAATTTTAGAATATTTTTGGAGTAGTAATAAATAAAGTAAAAAAAAATCTAGTGCCCATCGAGTAAAAACATTAGGTGTCCCGCGCCTTTAAACAGAATGTATCTCGTATCACTATTATTATTCAATATTGATTAATTTATTGTTTTTCTTCTTTATTTAGCAAAAACTACGGGAGTTGAGCGCTGCGAAACTGACATCTCAAACTGCAGCAAAAGACGGTTAGTATTTTATCATCTTCTGTTCTACGGTACTAATACTACTAAAAATATTTTTAACCTTCTTTGGAGCAGGAAAATAATGTGAAAAAACCTGTATAATATGCATATAAAAATAATTGAGTTCGTGCAACTCAAAAGACAAAAAGCAATTAAACTGCTTTGATCATATGGTCGTCTTTGATAATGTGAAAAGAGAAGAGATGGGTTAAACGGTAACGTAGAGTTACCTTTTACCCGTAGCGAAGCTATGCTATCTGGGCAATTGATGTTTAACCTTATCCAGTAGGACTCCTGTACTCCAGAAGTCCTCATAAATATAGCTTTTATCATATTATGGCAGTGAATGACTACAACCGTTCTAGTTGTGATAAGCAAACTTTCTAACCAATCCTAACCTCAACATCCTATCCCAATACAGATGCACCAAAAAAAGAAGAAAAAGCAGAGAAAAAGAAAGAAGGAGTTCAAATATTAGTTCTTGATGAAGATGATAACGAACTTCCTTACACATTTTACGGTTACAATAAATGTTATAAGGCGTAGATTTGTAGAGAAGTGTAATTAGTTTATTGGTAAACTTACATTTTTATGGGCCTTAGTGTACTTTTTTAAATCATTGCTAGTCAACTACATCTTTTGTTATAAACAAAGTCATCATCTTCACAACTCATAACTGTCCCACTACTGGGTTCAGGACCCAATATGATGGATACAAGCCATAGTCCACCACGCTGGCCTAGTGCGGATTGGCAGACTTCGCACACCTTTGAGAATGTTATGGAGAACTCTCAGGTGTGCAGATTACCTCATAACGTTGTCCTTCGCCGAAGCAAGTAATAATTCGTCTCTAACACGCACTTAACTTTAAAAAAATCAGAAGTGCCGGGGTTTGAACCCAGGAACAATATAAAAAATTCATAACATTGATTTTACCACCACAAAATTCAGTTTGTATATCTACATGCTTACTGGAGTGAAGGAATCCAGATTTGAATCCCATCAAGGAACATTATATACGTCAATGTATGTCCGGCTATCGTTAATAGTTCTAATGATTTATCATTGTCA
>LGAG01000459.1:260177-274432 GCA_001278395.1 Lerema accius
CGTTAATAGTTCTAGTGATTTATCATTGTCATGCATGCCATCAGTGCCGGATTAGCCTTATAGCAAGAGTAGCAAATGCTACGGGCCCCGCGCCTCTGGGGGCCCCGCGGTCCATCACCTCTCTGACCGTAAAAAAATATAGATTTTATAAATATAGGTAGGGGCGTAAAAATATTTTGCTTCTCCATGCTGCACTCCCACCAGAAAATACAAATATAAATTTTGTCACGTTAATTCTTATCTGACAATAAAATTGTAATATGGTACCTATACTTATAGATAAATTTTATTTGATGGGGAATCAAATATTTAAGAGGTTTGTTTGACACATTTTTAAGTCGATCGATTTATTTCATTTAATTTAGTCCAATGTTAATGATAGAGAAGAGCGGGGCCCCCCCAACACAGGCATTTTTATAGCTTAACCGATTCATTGCCCCTGTCATTTTCAAGAACATTCTGCCATGCCCCATACATTGGTCCATGACGCAACATGTGCGTCATGGGCCGGGCTAAAGGACAACTGTCATCTTTCAGGTGTACAAACCTTTTTCGATATTTTGCAAATAGTATATCATGTATTTGTATTTTTTTTTGTAGACGATCAGATAGGAGCCAGGGATTTTAATTAACTAATTTGTATGAATATCAGCAAAATACCTGTAAAGTAGTGTCCGACTGAAGTTTCAGTTTCGACCAAAAAATCTAAATTTTTGGTCACAGTTTTGGTTTCGGCCGGGCTAAAACGGAGTGTTTGTGAGTAGTGGTGTGTCGTTCACATAGCTTTGCGCGCAGTTTATTGGTGGCCCCCCACCGGATCAGTTCGCAGCCGTCCGGTGATATCATGTTGTATTAAGATAGCAGGGATATTTTTCGAAAGTCGTAAGATCATGATAAAATCACGAAAGACGCTGAATCTCTTATTCTCTTCTTCTTACTCTTATTTGTTGCATCTTCTAGTGATATGACAAAACACTGACATTATGTTCAGTGGTACGCCATTTCCATAGAACTTAAACAACGTTACGAGTATATAACAAATGAGACGAGTCGACATATTTCCTGACATTCCTATCAATTTCGCGAATTCTCTGATATCCTCATTTTCCTTGCAATCTACTCGTAAGTAACTACTAATAATAAAACAGCAGCAGAGTCAAATCCGTATCTTGAACATTATTTTGAAATTTTTAAGTAGGTACAAGCTTCTTTCCCTCCCTAAACTTTACGTAACACACAAACGACCATTTTTATCTAAAAAAATTGTGTGTTACTAAACCTTTTTTTGCATAATGCGTTACGTAATTTTACTGGGTTTAAACAATTATATTCTGTTGTTTTTTGGTAATAAAAATGTAACGTAGCACGTTGTTTGTCCCCCTCTTCTACCTATCTTAGGTAACGCATCATAACATTTTACAAGACTCGCCTCCCAATTGCGTTACGCCCCCAAATAAAAATGTTAAACATGTATAATGACAATTTCGGCCGAAACTGAGAGCAAGGCTGAAAGTTTGGTTTCGGTTTGGACCCAAAAACTTGTTTCGGTCGGACCCTACTATGAAGAAAATGAAGGTTTACTTGAATGTAGTCAATCTATTTGCAAAATTTTCCTAAAAAACACAAAATTACCCTCATCACGAAATTGCGACATACACTCAAATATATCGCCCACAGTCCCTAGTATTGGGTAGTTTTACATTAAAAAACTTTTTCCCTAAAAAAAAATTACTATTTAATAATCAAAATGTTAAATAAAATTAATGGCTGTTTTGTTTTGATAACCATACAAAATATAAACAACGATTATAAACAATAAAAAAATATCTTTCTTTATGGAATTATATTTTTAAGACAATAGAAATTATAAAAAAAAGTTAAACTGTTAATTTTTAAATAAATGATGTACAAAACTCACGTTATTTCTTGCACTACTAGTCATCATTCTGAATAGAGTGAGTTATATTTTGAACTTGTTATAAAAGGTTGACTATTCCTGACTTTTGAAAGCATAATTTTAAAATCAAGGGCCAAGCGTAATATTGAGTGTAGGGTTTAGTTTAGGCCTGAAAATGATAGTGTTCATGTTTAAATTTTATTTTATCTTGTTTTAAATGTATTTTGATATGACGCACGAGGCGCGTCACGGGCATCCCATGATGTCTTCTTAGGACGCGCCTGGCGCGTCATGGGCAATGAGTCGGTTAACGGGTGGGCCCCAACTATTGTATCAAAATCACATGCTTGGACAAAATAAAGTATTTTTTGTTTTTGATGTTTTTTGATCAAATAACACCTTCATATAACATGTTAATTATGTAAAGTATTCACAATTTAAAAGGCCCGTTTTGACACATGTCAATGTTGAACAAACTAAACCTATTTATTGTTTTATTTTTAACGCAATAATTAAAAAACATTTTTTAGCCTAAAAAGTCCATTTTAGTATTCACGATTAGCTAGCTTCTGCAGCAAAAACTAGAGTAGCAAATCCAAAAAAATAGAGTTCTCGTCGCGTGCTGGTGAGCTTTACAGTTCCTGATACTTTTCAGAAATAGTTCAGGCCTATTAACCCTAAAAAAGTCCATTTTAGTATTTATGATTTGCTAGCTTCTGCAGCAAAAACTAGGGCAGCAAATAAAAAAATAGAGTTCCCGCCGCGTGCAGATGAGTTCTACAGTTCCTGATACTTTTCAGGAATAATTCAGACCTATTATCCCTAAAAAGTCCATTTTTTTATTTTTTTTTTAAACGATCCTGTACATTTTTCTCCATCGATTTTTAATGAAATATTTATATGCAATGAAAGATCATATTATTTTCTTGCAGACTATTTTAGTTAATGTCCGCCGCTGTTTGCAAAGAGGGTCAGATATGCCCAATTACCTTTGCTCATATTAAATCAAGAAAAGTTTATTTGTAACACTTTTGTTTTTTTTTACATATTAATTAAAAGTCTGTAGGAAACGAAGGGCCCCTTGACAAAATTTGCTACGGGCCTCGCGCTTGCTTAATCCGGCACTGCATGCCATGTAGATAGTGTATTAAAACTGACATATGATGGTCACTACGACCGTTTTATATTGACAAGGTATCTATTATAATTGAAGTAACCAGTCGGTACCTAAAATCCTGTAGATATTTTTTATAAGTATAATTGTTTTAAAAGTAAAAAGCTCAACCATTTATCAATAGGTATTTTAATATTATAATTATATTGGTCTAGTTATGTGTGTGAGTGTGTGTTTATTTTGGAAAAAATAATTTTGAATAAATAATTATTTGAAAATTTAGTCATGTAGCCTATTGAATTGCTTAAAATTTTAAGTGTCGTTTAAGTTAGTACATAGTAGTTAGTTCTTAAATACTATGTCGTGATCACTAGCCATATAGAAACGATAAATAAAAAAGAACAGTTCAATCTAGACAACTTTAAACAAATATAAAAATAACAGGTGAGCCTGAACCCATATCAGAAGAAGTCGCAGAAGAAGAAACCCCAGAAGATGATTTAGCAAAAGCCACTATGATAAGCATGCAACTAAAAGAAGAAGTGAAAGAACTCTCAGAATGGGAAAAAATAAGAGAATTTGTCAATGAAGTAATTTCTTTTTTTGAAATGAATTTGTTTATATCACTAAAGAAAGAAGATATCTATCTACATGTTTACGTAATATTATTAAAAACTTAGAATTTTTACACAGGAATATTCTAGAAGGCTCTCCAAAACATATTTACGAAATTTGATAGATCTTTGTATGTAGGTATTTGAACGGTTTTTTAAAGACTTTTAAAGAAATAATAGGTCCTTAAATCTTTAATTGCACGCCTTTCCCATGACCTTATGAAATTGGTTATTTTTTAAGTTATTTTTTATTTTTTTATTTCCATAGTATGTCTGTTCTAAGTTTACCTGACTTTCCAGTCCTAATCCTTGATCCTTTCATTCTAAACAGTTATATGAGGAGCGAGAAGAGCGTCGTGAAGATCTAGAACGAACCTTTGAAGAAATTGCAGCCATTGTAGACCGATATAAATCTGCTAATTACGATCTTGGTTAGATTTAACTGCTTACTCAACTACTAGCTTCAATGGCCTTCTTGTATTATTATTGTATCGTATTGTTCTGGTATTTATTCTGGAATTAACGAACATTTAATCTTTTGCTCTTGTGTTTCCTACGTATCAATTTTGAGTTTGACAACATAATGTTCCTGCCGGATTTTTAGTAATATCTCATAAATATAAAACGATATAAATTCTAATGATACAGAAGTCTTGTTGACCTTCTCGTCGTTTTATCTGTCTTGAAAACTTATTGAAGATTGAAGAATTGAGTAGATTGCTGTATATAATAGCATGGTTTTTTTTTCAGGCATGGTTGCTGGTCGGCAAATGTCGACAACGAGCGGTGAATTCATCGTCGCTCACATCGAGAGGGAAATGATGGACTACATCAATGAACAGATCGCCATCCTGCCTGATCCCGATTTGAAGAAGAAAAAGGTATTGGAGATCACTTTCTTGCTTATAATAAGTTTTACCTACGCTTAATCGTCTATTGTCAAAGTAAGTTTCTGGGTTCGAGTCTCCCTTTTGAAAATAAAGCCATTTTACTGGGGCAATATATATCATACAAGTCAAATTTTTTGATCAGTAGCATCATTAGAAAAATCTGTAAAGAAGTCATAAATATTCTTATTTTTATGTTCATTATTCTCTTACACGTAAGATCAGGAGTACAAAGTATTAAAAATAGTATCTAAGTATCTCATTTTTTTTAATTTTTTACTCTTATTCCCCCCTAGACCAGATGAAATTCAAGTAACAACTCATAAAGCTCAGTTAAGTAAATGACTTGTTTCTTGTTAAGGCGAAACCAGAAGAAGTGGCCATGATTCGTGATATTCTGGAGAATTTCCTCGATGAGAACATGGATATCATCGTGCCTGAAGTTGAGGAGGTTGAAGAAGAGGAGCAGCCTATACCTGAAGTAAGTCTTCCACCCACACACAGTACAAGGAATCTTTTAATGTGCTTTCTATAACTGCGTTCTCAAAAAATTATGTCGGTCTGGTCTGGTCATTTTTGCATACCTTCAGGGTCTGCACCCTTTGCCTGGGCACCATTGGCATTACCCTATTTGCAGAATTGAATATAATATAAATAATTGTCTATCACATGTGCAATCTTGACCACTTGCAAGACGAGCTGTGACTTCTAGCTAGCTATTCACCAATTTATCTAAAAAATATTTTACACAAGTCTTTGACGCTACTTGTGAACAAAGCTACAATAAAAAGGGCTGGTTAATTTTTGGGGCTATTTGTTCTTGTCATCTTCCAGATAACAGTAGTGTACGCCGTACCTGGTATAGGACCGATAGTGGAGGAGGAAATCATGCGGGAGTTCATCGACTATGCCCTCGATGTCTGTAAGGTGCAAGCGGACTTGTTCATGCCGAGAAACATTCGCCACTTCATGTGCCCGCCTTTGGAGAAGTATGCATACTGTTTGCTGTTAAGCTGCTTTTGGGATTTATGTTTCCTTGGTATCTACGTATATTGGACTTATTGGATGCTTTTTTTATTACCAATAAACTGGCAATTAGGTTTCAACCAGTATCTGCTATCTGGGAAGTAAAAAAGAAAGATGTCTTTTTCCGTTGCGTTAATATTGTCAAGGATTTTGATGTTTATATGAGTCTTATATTTATTCCAAAATCTACTAAAGATAGAAGCTTTCAATATGTCACCTACCTTGGTATCTTTTAACATAAAGGCATCATCAAACGAATTTAGTCATTAGTATTGGTTAAGTGAAAAGTTGGCATCCGTTAAAGGTTTATTGTTTATTTTTCAGGTTTACAGAGCATAATTACGACAAAATTGACAAAAAAGAAGAAGTCCCAATGACTGGTATGATAACTGATTAAATTGGAGCACAGATCATATTGTATTTAGCATCAAGAACTATAAAATATTATTCGACAGATTTAATGTAAGTAAATTTTCACTCAAAATTAAACTTTGTGTTAGCTAATATAAAAAAATTGTAACATGCAATAGGTAATCCAATGATTCCGAACTGCGCCGAAAGGAGTATTATGTTTATAGAATTAATGTATGTATGTATGTCCAGTGAGGCTTCAGGATACAAAAGAACTCCTGTACAAAGTTACATGCTTTCAGGTCTACTGAAGCAGGCTGTGCCTTATCTATTCTTCACCGAAAATGTCTTATCAAGTAGGTACTTAGATGTTATTGCACTTTCTTCAAATGTTTTTGTATTGTTATTATATAATACTTCATTATTGCTCTTAATAAAATGTATTTTTATCCACCAAATAGTTTTTTTTATTTATGCAGTTGAGACTTGAGAAGATGTCAAAGTGGTTTAAAATTGGGTTTTCCTGGCCAGTATACGTTAGTACAGTCCTATCACTGCAGACGTAGCGTAAGTGTTTGTCTTTAACATGACCACAGATTAGAAAATAACAGGTTTTAAAAAAAAACAATCTTGTTAGTTCTTTACCTTGTTTATGAGGGTATTATTTTATGATATGAAGGTTAATGTTTGGTAGATAATAAAACAGCTAAAACTTTACATTGTTTTTATTTTAATATATATGGAATAATAAATTAACCCCCCTATGTATATACCGTCCTATCACCAAACACGTTGGCTGCCTGCGCACTATCTCTCTCTCGTTCTAGCTAGGCTATTTTAAACACTGTCTCTTTCCAATAGTGTTGCCATGTAGTTGAATACGGAAGCGATATTTAGATTACGTGATTTTATTTTAAGATAGTACATAGACTCGTTATATAAAGTTAATTACAGTTATTAAAGATAGAAGTGTAATATAATTACAAAGTAGTCATTCAAACCACACGACAACGCCAGTTACACGTGTAAAGTTCTGTTTTATAACAAAGATTTATTTATAAATAAAAAATAATTATTGGAACCTAATTTAAATTATCGTGAGTCTACTTTTGGGGTGAAAATGAACATTACTTTGTTATAACTACTACTATTCCAGATAATGTAACAGATGGAAAAAACAACATGTAGTTCCAAAAAATAGGTCTCTACATTCAGTTAAACAAAATCTTTTTCTAAATTTCATGTAAATGGTGGAAAATTTAAATGATTGTAACAATGTCTATTTAATAAAATGTTTTATCTTCAATTACGATACAAAGGTAGGATACATGGTCATGAAGTTTATGGGTATAATTTTAACGTAATTAAAAAAAAGTGTCAGTCGAAAATCTATTCAGCAGACAAATCCATCCAATCTCACTATGCATTGACATGATAACAAATCATATTAAATTACGATATCAACTGTCACATTATTATTTGTACATCAATGTATTGTTCTGATGGACGCAGTCAATTTCAACAAACATTAATATTTGCGCTATAACTACCATAGCCCAGCTATATCGAGCAAGAGACTATCAAACGTTGAGCATTTTTTACCAGCACACGTCATTATAACATACCACCAAGATTTTACGGATTTATTACCATAGCTATAACCACTGGCATCTAAGCGAAAAGAATATAAATCAAGCATTTTCCCGCGCGGTTTTCGAACGAACGACAGTGCCGCCATCTTGTAAAAAAACGCGGAATTACAACCTACATGTAACATGGCAACATTGAATAATTTGTACCTAAATTACCTTAGAGCCTTGTATGTATATTTTGTTACTTTAGTTAAACGTCTATAATGGCTTTCAGTAACAATTTCGTTTGTTCGGACACCGCCCACACCACACTCGCGTTGTCTACGACCTACACCGGAAATAATAATTAAAACATAGTCTTGCATTCAATGTATTTGGATTTAACTTTGGGTAACTAAATTCTATTTACACAATAATATAAAGTCCCGCACAAACTTTTTATGACCATTTCTGACGACAATTAAATACAAAAAGCATAATAAAACGCAATTACTTTACAAGCTCGCTAAAACAAATTGAAATACCGAAAATTTTTGTTCAAAATGTACATATAATATACTTACAAGCGAAAAAACAAATTGCTACTCACATATCTCATTCCATTCAAGAATAGAGTCACAAACTCACTAAAATTAACTTAAAATTATTTAAAACACTGGAAGAAAACGAA
Organism: Lerema accius; assembly: GCA_001278395.1. Classification (NCBI taxonomy): domain Eukaryota; kingdom Metazoa; phylum Arthropoda; class Insecta; order Lepidoptera; family Hesperiidae; genus Lerema; species Lerema accius. Next base: position 268,329 of record LGAG01000459.1, read on the forward strand.
GTCGATTTTTGACGTCAAGCCTTGTCTCTTTGAAGTTCTATTAGTATCTTTTTTAGTTATTACTGTAATAACTCTGATGATCGCATTCAATTTCAGTATTACAGTAATAACTATGCTAATTTTTCATTAACAAACAACTAATTACCGTCCTGTTTGTCATTATTTTTTGAACTTAATGAAACCTGTAGATACACAAATATATATATTTTTCTCAGCAGTCTGTGTAACAGATGTAAGTATTTATCATCAACGAAAACTTGACGTTAAAAATCGATGACGCATGAACAATTTCGGTGACATATCCGAATACGTGACAGCGTAAGCATCATGCATTAGACTTATTATTATGAAAATGCTAACAAATAACACTTCGTATAAACTTAGGCAATACTTAACAAGTACAACTTATACCAAATATTGTGTGGGTATTAGAGGCATACGCATAGATATTAACACACATGCTCATTAGTTGCAAAAAAGCATGCTACTATTGAGCAATTGCTCAAAAGTTTCGTTCGAAACATTGTCGCTGAGCATACTTATTTTGAGCATGCTTAAAATTCAACAGCCGTCTGATTTTTGAGCATGCTGCTTGCGCCGAGGGTGAAAGAGACGTGCTCCCAGCACGTCGGAATTGATGGTTTTAATGAACTAGCATGCTTACTGCTAGCAAATGTGCACAATTGCGGAATATGCTTATTTTCAGCTGAGCATGCTCCTTTATAAGCATGTGTGTCAATACCTTAAAAGTTGTTAACGATGTGAATCAGTTTAAGTATTAAATGTAGAATATCGATGTATTCGACATTGATATATTCGAACATTTAACTGGCAACATTTCAGTAAATAAATATTGCTTATCGCTTTTTTAATGTCTTTAGATTGTCTTATCACAATGGTTGGTTTTTTACTAAAGTTACCTTATTTTTTTCTTGTTTTATAAAATGCTGCTTAGAATATTTCGCTTAGTGAAAATGTACCAGCGTTTATTTCATATTTTTTAAGCGACATTTCGCACTGAGCTTTGAACGCAATCGCTCAAACGCATTTCCAAGAGTGTTTTGACAATTTACAAGCTTCTCAGCTTTAGATAATTATTTGTACTATCCGTCAAAATCGTAATCATTTTATATTAAATTACAAATCGTTTTTAATTAATTTATTTAGTGAAATTCAGCTGTATCTGGATCAGAGGAAGACTACCTTCAATTTTATTTATTGAAAAGCTTACTTATTTACGTCCTAATCACCTTCCCTACTCGAGTATTTTTGAACACAGCGGACGAAAATATTTATTAGGTGTTAAGAATACGCTCTTTGGATGGCCTTTAAACATTAACGATGAAAAATTAGCGTTAAACTTAACATTATATTTTCACTACAAACGATCGTTTGTCCGTTCTGTTCAAAATACCCCAACATACTATCACTCCAACCTGGAAGTAAAACTAGTTTATTTAATAGGAAAAATTAACCGAATTAGGTAAACAAATAAATTACCTTATAGGTTAATCACTAGGGAAGCATCTTAAGGTGGAATATATTATTATATTAAAAATATATATAACAAGAAATAAGTGTAGAGTGAAAATCGAAAATACTTTTAAAAAACGTTCCGTCCAACTATGTCCACCTTTTTTGACTAATCTACTTAAATATTGGCGTTATAGATGTAGCTTAAAATACATAAATTATGTTCATTATTAAGCATGGCATGGAATTTAACTGCTCTGTTTCATTTGTTTAATTAATGAGTTTTTTTATTATAAATTAATTGATGAAATTTTTTATTAAGCTGCTTTATGCTAAATCTGTTTTTGATTTGAGCATTAAATCGTAACATGCTCAGATATACATTTTGTGTCAATTATATCCCAGATATATGACCCCTTCATGCATATTACGCTTATGTATTTAAAGGGCTAATAGGTAAATGGATGGTTGCAAATATGTATTAGCATTATGTAACCAATATTTTTTCTGTAACCACCATTTTAATTGGTAATTATTGTTTGATTTGTGGTAATCGGCAGTGTAAGTAGCAGAATAAAATATCTACGTTGAATGTTTTTAATTTTTGCCATTGATTTGTTTTCTTTATCATAGGCCAGTTTATCCACATAAGTCTTAGGATTCTGACGATTTTAAGTTTTACTTGTTTTTTTTTTAATTTTGTTATTCGTACAAAAGAACTTTAAATTTACTAATGGCTTAAAAGAACAATAAAATTGCACCTAGAATATTTTTTTAACTAATAAGTTGAATTTACAATGAAGTGTCTAAAGTTGATTTAATTGGTTCATCTAAAATTCTTTTATAAAAACAAATGGACATTTTTATTAAATATTTCAATAACTTCGACTAAATGAATATCGGCTTAATTTAAATTTTGAGCTTCACCTAATTTATAATATTTTATTTTGTAACGAAAAATTATGATTTTGCTATGTTTTTCATTAAAGTTAGTTATTTTTACAGTCATCAACTAGCATTATAAAAAAAAACTAGTCAGTTAATCTGAATTTTAACAAACGTATTCCAACTAGATACACAGAAAATAACACGGCTAAAATACAAAATGTTGCCATTTAAAAAAACATTAACGTATGAAACATCTAACATATTAATATTTTGGAGCATAAAATCTTAACGTAGGTACCACACTTTAATTTCATGCCTATTGCACTTAAAATTAACCCTAAATCACACAATCACATTTTACAAAGTTTTTTTTAATATCAAACAATACATTAGGTACAAAGGAAGATCAAATTTCATTCATACAGCCTTATAAATAAAACTACCAAATAGTACAAAAAATCTACCAAATACTTGTTTAGAATTTTTGCATAGTAGTATATTGTGCAAATAAAAAACAATGGAAGAGTCTAGATATGGAACACATAATTTCTTTGTATCTAGTTGAAGCACCTACAGATTTTAATTATTTCATTAATAGACGTATTTATTATAACCAAATGTGGCATTAGAATCTATTGTACAGTAAATTATGCTATACTCCAAAGGATTTATTGAACTTAAGGAATTTTATTTATTTACGGTATTTTAACATTTATAAAACCATTGAGCTGTTATGTTGGTACGAAAATTATTATTTTGAAATTTAATAGGAGTACAATGTTATGAAACTCAACGTATCAACAGAAACCGTGCGACTAAATTCCATCTGAAATATGAAAATTATATATAAATAATTAATGATTTTAAATGGGTCATAGTAACGCTCAGTTTTTCAACGAAATCAATAGAAAAATCGTTCAAGGCTCAGACCAAAAACTATATAAACTCAGTCTTCAAAACAAAACACTGATGTCAATTTTTTTTCTTACAATGTGACGTCACTAGGCATTTTTCGCCGAGCAATGTACCGGGAAATGTTATCAATTTTTTTCGACATTTTTTTGTGTGGAAGACGGATTCTATACATTTTTTGGTCTATGGCTAAAGGTCATAATTATTAACCCAGTTCGATTTTAACAAATATTATTCATGATAAACCCTTAAACCCAAAACTTAAACTTGTAAGCCCATCATCGCACGGAATTTCGGAAAGCAAACCGTAGTAGCCCCTTGAAAGCTTTAGGAGGAAAAGTTACCTAAAAATATTAAATTTCCCTTTAACCTCTATTGGTGTCGAGTCGCCATCTTGTTAGCGTGAAAGAAACGTCAAAAAATTAACATAATTTTGTCGCAAGCTTTTAATTCAATTACCAAGTTTCTAATGCGATATCACTATTATAGAATCCTGAGATGGCGTAATAAGTAAAAGTCATTTATTTCACTGGATTTTGATGACACCCTTAAGATCAATAAAGGAAGTGAATATAAATAGTTGTTGTCAAACAAATTAAAATTTTTGATTAAATAAACTTGCCATAATTTTTTTAACATGTTTCAATCATCTCTTTGAGGTCTACCGTCAAAAAAGTCAAGAGTTTTCCGTTTTCCGTCTACCCACATTGGAGTATCGCGTTAGAAACCCGATTATTATCTAAACGGGCTGTTGTTTTATCATTTGTTGCGTTCAAACGAAGCCGAAGATCAGGCGATGGCAAGCAAACGCGCGGCTCGCGTTAAAAGGTCCAAGATTCGATGCCACAAGTTCCTCAATGAATTGGAACGGTTGAACAAAAACCGCCAAAGAAAGACCACGGCTGCCACTTGAGTGATGATGTGCACTATGTATAACCTGAAAATTAAGAAAAAGATGACCTTAATTTATTAACTAATCACCAAATTATTTACCATGAAATTCTGATTAGGTACTAACACTATGGTACACAGTATGGTAGTACAAATACAGTGTTACTTCAAAATTCTCTCATGAAACTGACTCTACGTTTGTTGTTGATGCATTTACAAAAGATTAAAAAAAACCTTTTGCTGTAATCAAATCACTCCCCTTAACAAGATTTTTTGATGTAGATTTAACTTAAAATTTTACAAGCTTAATGATCTACTAACACAATTTCTATTCAGTTCCAGAAACCTTAAAATTTCTTAGAAATTAATTGCTCCTCTTTCGTCTAACTAAAAAAGATTCCAGGTAATTTGAAAACTTTAAAAACAATTGACATCACTTACCTACGCAGCACTTTCCTAGAACCAGGCAGCGTGTTAGGGCTTTCCTTGAAGAGGAACCTCCGAATGCCCAGCACGTAGGACTCTATATACGCATCCCAGTCAATATTGGTGACATCAAAGTCGAACGTGGTGCGGTCTTCGGGAGAGAGGAAGGTACACAACGCTTTCACGTTGTCATCTGCAAACGCCCATTGACGGGTCGTGAAGTATTCTAGACAAGCCGAAGCCTTTTCTAGCTTATTCTGGACTCTTATCATCCTGGAATTAAAAAAAAATACAATACCAATTTAGACGTAGATTCGAAAGTTAAATTAAGTAATGTTATAAAAGAAGTCAGTATTAAAATACATGATGATAGTAAAATATGGATAATAATAGGTGAAGAAAAATTAAATGCGCTAACTTTTAAAACTTTGAAGATCAAAATCTAAGAACCTAAAGTCGAGAAAAATCTAGAATTAAACTTTCATGAAGACACCATTATAACTCCAGCAACAGACTAAAAAATACCGCCATTGCTGCAGATATAAGAGACACAAACGATATTGAACTTTAACACTTAGACATACGGTTCATTCCCTCATTTACTTACATGGGTTTTTTCCCAATGAGCCAGGAAATAAAATCCATAACGTTAGCAGGGGCACGGTGTTGTAGCAACGATAGAGCACCATGTTTAAGACGATTGCTTGTTATATCTCCTCCAGGGTACCATACAACCTCACCTGTAACGTAGACAATATGCATACACCCCGTAGCCTAGTTGGTAGTGACCCTGCCTGCGAAGCGAGGGGTCCCGTGTCGATTCCCGGCCGGGGCAGATATTTATGTGACAGATAAATGTTTGTTCTCGGGTCATGGGTGTTAGTGTTGTCCATGCCACCCGCGACACAGGGAATCCTACTGCGGGGGTATGAGTGTGTTAGGGTTTAGCGTTTTTTATATGAAAAAATATTTATACAAAATTATAACGTGCTGTAAAATTTTACAGTCTACAGAACAAAAAAGTGAGAGGTCATTTTTTTCTTTTTTCACGATCTGCGGTATATAATAGAGCTCGTTCTATTGAGATTTGTTATTGAAGTTATGTTTTTTCCGACTACGCTTACTACGGAATAACAATTCCAAAGACGGCTTATTCGTCATCTCGCCCGAAAAAAACTCGCCCGGGCGACTTGGCACCTTTCGAACTTACTTAATATTTCTGTCGTCAACTCGCATGACCATAAAAATGTGAGAAGTACAGACTGCGTCTATATATTCTATGGTCTGTCATCGAATACAAGTCAATTGGTCTACTTACTGAACGGATGTTTTCGCATATATTTGAAGCTGGTCTTGACGAAGCGTTGCCACGTGATAGGATTCTGTTGCCCTGTGCAGCAGTTGTATACGACGACGCCATCTCCTCTGTAAAAATTTATCATCTAGTTAAATCTATCTATCTATACATACGAGAATAAAATAGATAGTTGAGGGGGCTCTGTTAAAAGAGCATC
>LGAG01000459.1:274607-287830 GCA_001278395.1 Lerema accius
TAAACTAGTGCCATTGAAAAAAGACAACAGTAGTAGTCATTCGTAATACGTGAACGGCGCCCTTGGATTCGTAACGTTTTTATATTTTTTTTAACATTGTAGACATACATTTTTTTTATTTACCTTCTAATATGAGTTCGCCATGCGCACACAATCATTAGATTGATGACTGTGTCCACTGGAACCAGATCTGCTACCCTGGTACCAGTTCCAAGCATCGTACGAAAGATGCCCTTCCCGACTGCAGCTATGATGCCATTAGGGCCATTCCAGTTGTCCACCCAGCCCTTAACTGGCTCCCGTACTGAGGAAAGAACTGTGAAACAAATTAAAGTTTTTTTTAAAAAAGCAAGCTTTTATTACTTGTTAGAAAAAGAATAAAAAAATGAAAAGTGCAATATTTCTAATCCCTACTGTTAACCGTTGAACAGTTCAAACGTTTGGAGCCAATCCTGGTAGCAGTATCACATCACGCTTATTATAAACATGCATTGTCATCAGAACCGGACCAGTGTGTAAAATTTTAGCTCAATCAAACACTGGGAAGTGGGTAAAATTTAGCTTGCAAGATTTGATTACAAACACCGGGACAGGTGAAACTAAATAAAAGCTTGTAAAATACTCTATAACTCCATAGTTTAACATACATTGATGACCCCGTAGCCTAGTCTGTAGTGACCCTGCCTGCGAAGCGAGGAGTCCCGGGTCGATTCCCGGTCAGCAGATATTTATGTGACAGATAAATGTTTGTTCTCGGGTCATGGGTGTTAGTGATGTGTTATTAGTGTTGTCCATGCCACCCGCGACACAGGGAATCCTAATGCGGGGGTATGAGTGTGTTGGCGTTTTTTAGTTTTACTCGTATTAACTTGTCCGATTTAGTACGCAGTTTTATTCTCATTTTTCCAGTAATGTTTAAGTGATTTCGTCAATTCAATGTCACACATGCTTAAACGTTAACAACAATGCTTTGAAAGTGAATGGTTTTTGTATTAAAAATATGAAAAGGTTAAAAAAAACGAAGTATAAGTGGTAAACAGCTTTTTAAAAATAGCGATCAACGTCATTCGTGGACCAAGCTGCTAATGTACTAGAAAAAGTTTATACGTACATATTGATTATTTATTTCTGGTTTAGTACCGTATCTTTGACATTACATAGACTCTATAAGATGGGGAAAATGTATATAAACGAATAGATGATATATTAGAATGTTACAATTATGTATAGTCTTATAAATCTGTAGACGTTTTGTTAACTTTAAACTCAGACCTAAAAATGTATAGGCTGAGTCTTCAGAACAAAAAAAATGAAGTAATTTTTTTCTTCTTTTACGATTTGACGCATGTCATAGAGCACGGCCTGTCGAGCAATGTATCGGGAAACTATCATTTGATAAGTATGTTATATTTTTTTCTACTACACTCATTTGTTCTGAAGTCTCAGACTATATTTTTTTTTATCTGTGACTTTAAAATACTTACCAATCGACGGTCTGACAATAGCAACTGGTAGGTTACCGCATTCTTTTATCAACATGTCTTCAGCGAGTGCCTTTGTAAATGTGTATGTGTTAGGCCTGTCGCCTGGAAATTGGAAATCATAACAATATTTATTGGAAGCAATCATTTACTTAATAATTATCATAGTGTCTAAAAAAATTCTACCCTTACTAATTTTGTTTTACAGCAATTTGATTAAAAGATCAGCATAAATTAAAAACCTTTTAAACTACCTACTTTAAGGAAAATCTTTCACATATTACAAGCGTCGTCGCTAAAGAAGGAAGGAAGAAGAAAAATGATTCTTTGCATCATCATTTAAATCATTATCCAAATGCAAATCTCATTATCAAGTCCAAAACTTGCACTACAAGTGAAGTTTCATGTGATCTGTAGCACTCCGACCAAAAAATAAATAGACTCAGTCTTCAGAACAAAAAATCTTTTTTTTTCTTTTTTTATGCTCTGACGTAGTCACCGAGTCCGGTCTGCCGAGCAATGTATTAGGATACATTATCATTTGTTATTATCGTTATGTTTTTATCGATTACGTTTTGTGCTCCGAAGACTGGTTTATATTTTTCGGTCTGTGCTTTAGCATTAACGACGCTTATCCTTACTAATATTATAAATGCGAAAGTAACTCTGTCTATCTGTCTGTTACGCTTTCTCGCCTTAACAACTGAACCAATTTTGATCAAATTCGGTATGAAGATAGAACTAACCTTAAGAAAGGACATAGGATACTTTTTATCGCGAAAAAATCGCACGGTATAACCGAATTCCACGCGGACTAAGCAGCGGGCGGAAAGCTAGTACTGTCATACATATCTAAGGTCAATGATCTTCCATTTTTCAATCATTAAGAAACTTACCAACTAAATCCGGCGTGATTCTATCGACTAGTTCATCTGGCAGTGTCTGAACCAGTGTGACAACATGTTCAGGGTGTGCTGGTGGAGCGTATACGGTTTCTTCGACCCGTTCCCTCTCACAGTTGCAGTATGCCGTGGAAACATGAACTAAAGCCTAGAATGGTATTATAACAATCTCTTTTTACCGTTACCTATAGAATCACAGCATTTAGTTTGAACGCTACTAAAGATAAACAAGACATTTCAGATTAACAGATAGATATTGACGTTGATAACAAAATTATTTTGGGATTTTCTATTCATTTATCTAGCTTGTAACAAGCATGATATTAAATGCAAATTCTTATTACATAAGATTTGATTATAGAAGAACTTATCATGTAATATAATTATCTATTCAATATAAATCCATTATGAACTTAACTGCTAATAAAACGTATATAATAGATTACTAATGTTCACATGAAATTATAAATGAGTTAAGAAATATAGAAACATGGTGTTTGACGAATAACCATGGTGAGCCAAGTGACCTTATTATAATTGCAAGGTTTGTCATCAGTATGTCAATATTTTTATGAATTTATGATATTTATATTAACACTTACATGTTATGTTCTTAAGTATCATGAAATTAATTATAAATCATACACTGTATGTGTACATTGACAATTGCAATGATATGTTTCGTTTACGTCAATATACCTGTACAAATATGCATAGATTATTTGCATTATGCATATTCAATATTGATAAAGTAAATAAAAACTTTGAACAGTTTATATAAGGTCCGGGAAACGCGTGTTAAATCCGACTTGACAATGTTGCCAATGTCGTTTGAAAAGATCCTTAGGGTGACGCAAACGTCCGAAATTCGCATGAGGAATCAGATTCTGAATTCGGGTTCTGTATTCTAGAAGCATGCACAGACGTCTCAAAGTTCTCAGAATCTGAATTTATACTAACAGTAGGGAAGCACAAGGTTGAAAGAGCTAGTGGTGAGGTGTGCCGACGCAAACATTTCCTTAATAGAAAAATATTTGACTCTTTCAAACCCACCCTCTCACTGTCAATTCAAAATCGGAAAAATTCCGAACGTTTGCGCCCGCCCTTAAAAAGTGAGACCCGATGATGATGATGATGATGTGACCATAATTAGACGTAGACATTTTTTTATTCATGTTAGAAAAGCAGAAATGTTTTTTTTACCTCCAAGCCAAGCATTCGATGACAAAGCTGTACAAGTTGTTGTGTACCCAGCATGTTGATGGTTACAGATAGCTTCAGTTTCTCGTCAAATTTCACCGTCGCTGCAGAGTGGAATACTACTGACACCTGTTGGAATTAAAACTACATAAAAATACAAAATTCACTGAACAATATCTTAGGAGTGTGTCAAGGTACAATTTTTGGTCCAATGTTTTTTTCTTAGGATCTACGTAAAGTGAAGATTAAATGAATGAATGAATAGGAAAGCTTCCCTTGCATCAAGAATTATCTTCCAATTGTATGTAAACTTTGTACGAGAGTTTGACACTATAATGCATAAATAGTGTAAGTATATTTTTCTAAGAAAAAAATTCAAAAAAGTTCTTAAAAAGCCATAACTTCTTACCTTTTGACATAGCATCGATTGATCTGCTGGACTGATTCCTAATTCCGGTTCCGTGATGTCTCCTACAATTGGCACTATCTTGTTCAACTCTTGTGGCCTTTCTTTTCTCAACGTTTCGAATAACTGGAGAAAAAAGAGTTGAGTTCAAATCAGTCTAAAGTAAAATGATCCCATTTTTTACATTATCTCTTTCTTATATAGTACTTAACAAGTTCCATAAATTTATTATTTATCCATAGGAGTTCAATGGTGTTCCAAGATTTTTATATGCACACGACCTTTCATTATTTTCTCCACCAACTTTATGCAGATAAAAAATGTTTATAAAATCGAAATATTTGTATAAATTGATTAATTGCGTCTACGGTACGGTACTAATCCATATAATCCATTATAATTCCATTATAAGGTTTTCATAAAACTGCGTGCTAAATAGGTCAAGTTAAAAAATGCACTGTATATTATTGGACATAAATTTAATTTTAATTTTATGCAAGCCTATCAACGATATTGTAAGAATTCAACGTTCAAGCACTTTTAACCAATTGTTACTTACTTATTTGTAAAATAAGTTATTTGAACAAAAGTCACAAAGCCACATTTATACAACATACTTACATACATAGGTTCACATTACTATTTTCGTATCTTTAACCTTTAGAATTTTTCACTCTACATGTTACAAGCATCATTTTGGGGAGACAGTGCAACTGCAACACAGTGTTAACTAAAGTAAGGGACAGGGACTACACTGAATGTTACTATATCTTCTGAAATAAATAACAGGATTTATTAACCAACTAACAGTCCCCCCTTAGTCCTACTCGAACTTTGTTACGATGTCCATGTGCGGCAGGGGATGGTGGCACTGTCAGCTTGTTTGCTATCTTAAAACCATAAAAAAGAAATAAAAAAAATTAAGATACTCACTGGTGACTGTACGATTTCAGCGAGTCTAGAGGCGACATCTTGCCCGCGCTTCGGTCGCATCAATAGGTATATTTTCTTGATTTTCGGACAACTCCTCAGCAGTTTCTCTACCAGTACCTGTCAATGGACCAGAAAACTAAATAACATACATTAAATTATTGGAAGATGTGGCTTTTGCAGATAAAGATGAGACTTCGACCAATGAAAGAGATTTCGTTGTGAGACCCGAACAAAACAGGGGGAATGTAATGATAAACCTGCAATGACCTATATGATTTATTCTTAAAGTTTTTATTCTTACCCCAGCACGAAATTCAGCTAAAGCATACAATTTTACATTTTTCGAGCCAGAGCATCACTGTGACACACATTTCGAATGAGAAAATAAAAGAAAGTTTGTTATTGTTTTGTTGCAATTACTCGTAGCGAGGTCTACATTGTGATGTCATGATGATTCACGTGGAATATTTTGGGCAATGACATACAAAAATCAGCAAAAATTTGAAGAAGTTGAAGGTTAACTAATCATCGGAAATTTTTAAAGCATCCAAATATGGCTTTGTTATTATTATCTATTAATAACCATACCAGTCAACCGAACAGACTGGTTTTATGGAAACGTGGAACGTGCGAGGAAATTTTCCACAAACGGTTATTTTTACTATAATCATCATTGTAATCGTGCCTTGATTGAAATTTATAACTGCCTAACTGCTTGGCTCTAATCTCTTTTTACCATGGAAAGGTCCAGGCTTAGCTACCTAAGTGACCAGTTGGCAGATTTAAAACCTTTGAGAACATTATTGAAAGCTGTTAGATGTGCAGGTTTCCTCACGATGTTTTTTTTACCAAAGGTACCATATTCCTGTAGGGCAATGTCCAAATCCCTAGCCTATTACTAGTTACTAAGGGTTTAATGCTGTAATTACCTTCCCCATAAACCCGGTACCACCAGTTACAAACACCGACTTATCCGCGTAGAACTCTGCCACGGGGACGTAATCTGGACTAGCTGCCCCATAGTGGCTTCCTAAACATGACGCCATGACTCCTCGTGTCAGTGTCTCGTATCTTAATCCACCGCGACTGCTGAAGGCATCAAAACGTCCGCGTTCCCTTGGTTTGATGCATGGGTTTAATGGTAATCAAATGTCAACAGCTGTCGTGCTTTTACTCAACATGGCTGTGTTATCTCATCTGGAACAAGAGATGGAAGGATTAAGTAGATTTATAAACATACTGGTCAAAAAAGTTAAGAAAGAGATGACGTTGATGTAGAAGACCTTAAATTAATTAATACAAAATAATTCTGGTAGTTATCGCTTATCTATTTATGTACTATGCAATATAATAAATGACGGAAATCAAGACCCACTTCCTACAGCCATCCATCAAAAGTTTGTCGTCCTTTAGAAGTTACCTACTGAACCTAGTAACTCACTATGTTGAATATTGAAAAACACAAAAATCTTCTGAGCATTATTTTGAGGTACAGGTAGAAAGAAATAAAATAAATGTACAAGTTTACGACAACTAGAAATATAATTCGAAAGAAAGAAAGAAAAAAGTAGTAATTTAATTTCAAATAATGAGAGATATTAAACCGACGATTCAAGTCAAAATCAGCTGCTCGCTATTCATTATAAATTGAAGCTATAACACTTCTGGAATTAAATTGAATTATCTCTGATTCGATCCTCAATGTAACATAGTAACATAATCCCAATGATAATAAAGTTGAAGTTAAATAACCTCAAACAAGTAAAGTAACTCCAACAACGTTAAAATGGAATGAAACTCATTGTATAGTTCGTACGAATGAACTTGAAAGGAAAAACACTTACGAGAAAAAGAATTTCTGTAATCACTTCGAAAAATCACTGAAAATCCGTAATCTGACAGCTTAAACTCTTCACTCCCCAGCCGTATCTCTTACGGTAAAGTACATGAATGTTTCGGGACGAGCTCATAGGCGTCGATTCATTCCGATGATCGTGTAGGAAATCAATACAATGTTCGTCTTATCACTTAAGTATATCGTAGAAACATTATTTTATTGATAAATGCAAGATAGATGACTTGAGCCTCTAGTGACATGCTAACTTACATAATGTCAAAGATGATATTATTTATTTTTCTAATGATCGACCAGAAATTAAAATCAGAAAAGGTTTCAAGACAAGGGTAAGTCATAAATAAGATTATTTCCCTGTATTCCGCGATGATAAATTCAGGCAATTGGGATAAATCGATAGGGCCCTCGATTAGTTAAATAAGGGAATGATTGAGACCCGAATCCTTTATGTTCAATTCTGTTAGAACCATCGTTTTCGTAACTTAGCCTATTTCGAACCTTTGTTGTATAAATTCAAGGAGTCTACGATAAATTTAAACTTCATTTTAAGTTCAAGCTGTTCAATTGTTCAGATTATGTGTTCCTTACAGGTTTCTTATAGAACATAATTACGAGTATAATATTGTTCAAATTTTAATGAAAAGTGGACATATACCTTCCATGTGTACATGTATAGGTATAGATTCATTCTCTGCAATTCCTATATCTTTTTTGTAATGATACTATCAATTGAACTTGGAGTACCACCATCCCCTGCTGCCCATGGACACGTTTTAAAAAGGAGTACTATCCATCCATCTGGTTTTAAGGTTCTGGGTGAGAATACTAGACAGGCCTCCTTAATCTACACCAAATTAACTCCCTTAGATGTCTCAAGTTCTCTTCAGGACATCAGTCCACCTGGTTAAGGGGTGTCATTTTCCAAGGTGTGGTCTCCTTGAGTTTCAAAGATAAGAACTACTAATAGGAGGGTTAATATTAGAGTAGTACTTCTTTGGGCTATTTAGTACTAAAATGTCACAAGGATGATGCAATCTTATTACCATGTTCTTATGGTCCTATTTCTTATGTGGTTCATACTGCCATTTCAATAATCATAGCATTGAAATATCAATAGGCCTTGAAAAGTAATTTTACGAAGGTAGAACTACCGAAATTCCTAAGCTGGTCAAATCTGATCAATTATATAATTGATCGTATTTGTCAAACACGTCTGGCGAGGATTATCGTAGTTCTGTTATCTAGCGGCAATGACTTATCGATAAATCGTGAAATAATTTGCCACATGTTTGTTTACTATATCGATAGCTAGCTGACTAATCGATGAATCGTGAAATATTTGGCTACAAACGTATTTTGAGCTATTACCTATCACTGATAGCCAGCCAAAGAGAAAATGTGACAGGTGAAGGGTTCAAGTTTTGTCTCATTTTTAAGATCAATGCATGCACGCTAAAATTTGGCATGGTTAAAGTTTACATGGAGAAGAATTACAGCAAGCTAAGTCGCATGTATATGTGTTACCGACATATATAATTCTAGAGATTTCTATTATTTTAGAAGTGGTAAGTAGTATTTGTATGTAGTAGACGTGTTCTAATATGAGTTATTACAAAACTCAGCAACTCAAAGTTGTGTCATACTGGTCGTGTGAAGCACGGTAATCCAAGGCACGCGCAAATGCGATTTGTGGATGGTTCATGACACTGTAACTTAAGGAGAAGTTCGACTGTTATACTCCTTTTTATTAATCTAAAGTTTTTTTCATTTATCCACATGATTTTGTTAAGTTAATTTAATTTGATGTAAATGATAATTTTAGACGATTTAATGTAAAAAATAAAAGTCGGATTGTTTATTTTATTTTTGCCCATGTTATTCGTATAATTAGTATTATTAATGAAAATAAAAATAAAAAATCTAACTGATAAAAATTGGGGGATATGAAAAAAAATCATAGCCTATGTCACTGCCATAATGTAGACCAATCCAAAGACACTTCATATTATATTATGATGAAATTCATCAAGCCGTGTAGTATGTAGGGCATACCAAAAATGAACATACATACATAAATACTAGAAAAACATTTCCCTCGATCTGGCGTAGGTTAGAAAGGACAAATGAGCTAGAATTTCTCCAAAAAGCTGTAGATCATTAGGGCAACCAGAGTACTCATTGGAAAATTAAAAAAAAAAGAAAAAAATACTGAAAAGCTTCGCCTTAAGCAGAATTACCACGGTGACGGCATGTCGGTCGCGTTGGCGACCCGACTATTTATAAAATCGGTCGATTCAATTCAAGTTCATTCCTCGCAATTCGTGAACCACCCAAACAAAACTTTAGCAATTCCATACATACTACCTACTAGCATTTGAAAGCATGAAATGAGATTGAAAAGCTTATAGCCCGACTGTTTAAGTCAACTTGAAGCGGTTGAGACGTATGAAGCGACTGCTTCAAGATGGTCGTGTATGGCGGTCGAACCAGACGTTAGTGCTTGAAGCTGCCGGCGCTGTGTTTTGGAGAAGACTGCTTCAAGCTGTCTATAGCTAGCGTTAAATTATGCGGACGGTAGAACTTGTTGGTAGAGCAGGATGAGTGACCGCTAGTGGCAAATATGTTTGATAGATTTAGTTCCATTTGAAAGAAACCACACGAGGAAACATTAAGTTTTCGGTGGTTACCGTTAGGGCCTTTTTTTCTTAAAAGTACTGTAGAAAAACTATTACTTACTAGAAAGCAAAAAAGATTTATTTACTTCACCCACAAAGACAAAATTTTATCAACCATTTTTACAAGTATTAGATAATATAGTAACATTATTACATCAATGAAATTTATTCATTTAGTAGGTGAAAAAGGTATTATTACACGTAAAAGGTATTAAAAGTGTTATAGGTACAGTTTTTTGACACCCCTAGCGCAAAGGAATTTTAATAATAGGGTAAGTACACCTTTTGAGTAGGTATGTTCAAAAAATATTAAAAATATTCACCGTAAAAACAAGTGAATTTTTAACAGCAAATTACTAGTACTCGTAAAGTACCGCTTATCTCTAGTTAAAATTGATAGCTGCTTAAAATTTGATTTATCAGTAACATCAACCTTATCACAGGTAGATACAAATAGTTTTAATTTTGTGTTAAAAATTATTATCAATACGTGCATAAGCCTGCATTATAATTAGCTGCCTTTTAATTGTCATAATTTACTTAAGTTGGCTAACGAAGTCTTTAAAACGTAGGTATGAAATAATTATGTAGCCACATGCAAGTTTGACTCACAAATTATATACATACATACATACACAAATATGTTCATGATTTACCAGAATATTGTCTTTAAAACATGAAAAAGATAATTCTCTCTGAAAACCAAGTTTTGTTTTTTTACTTGATAGCAAAGCGAAACCGAGTAACCAAATGTTGCCATAATAGGTAACATAATATTGTTATAAATCATATACCTGTTATAACTAGTGCAATGGCTCAAAATAATCATTGTAATATAATGATAACAATATGAATTAACGATATGGGCCGATAAAATCCCGTACAATGATTTCGCTGACCCATTTAATCTACCTGTAACGAATCACACTTTCCATAAACTTTGTTGGAGTAAACTTTGATAAGATAACAGTGATATGATAATACTTACGTGAAATCGAAATACTATGGAAACGTTATTCATCGAATTTCCTTAAATTATAGCAATTTCAGCCTTATTAACTACTAGACATCGCCGGGCGGCTCCGCCCACGTAATTTTTGCGTTTTCGCAATATTTCTTATTGCTGCTCTTCTCCTATTCATGTTAGCGTGATATTATATAGCCTATAGTCTTGCTCAATAAATGGACTATCTTGCACTAAAATATTTTTTTAAATCGGTCCAGTAGTTCCTGAGATTAGCGCGTTCAATCATACAAACTCTTCAGCTTTATATTATAAGTATAGAAATAAGCCCTGATTAGCTGATGTGGCGGCCTGTGCCGATCCCAGTCAGAGATTTAAATCGTTAGATCCATATCTGTGATCCTTGCGATTAAGTTTAACAACTGCGCTTGCGATCAGAAGGATAATGGGTGACCGCTATTTGTGGCAAATATTTATAAGGCGGTGAATTCGGATGACACGTCAAATTACAGTTAAAAAGCACTTAGCAAGTTTGATTAGACATAGTTAAGTATTATGTGGATTTAACAACGAAAACTGTTAAAATATATAAACTCTAACTGTCGTCATATTAATATTATTACCTATCCAATTTACGTTTTATACAACAATTTTTATACATACAATTTTTCTGTAACTCATTTGAATAATAGGAGTATTAAACGGTTCCAAAAAGTATTAAAATTTTTTGGTATTTAATACGCTAATTAAATTACAGTTAAACCTTCGCCGCAAAAAAGTATGGGTAATAAATAAACTATCATTAAATTATAATGTACAGAATGAATAATTAATTACACTGCACCACCACTCCAAACTGTACACGACATAGAGGATTGCCCTGAAAACTAGCGGCGATGTATTACTACGAATGAGTAACAGATTGCATTAAATTTACTAATATTGGACTTAGTACGGAAGTTTATCTGCAAGAAAGTAATAAAAGTTACCAATCCTACAACTTAGTATCAGTTCACATGCTCAACAATACAAACTGACAGCCAACCAATAAATTGTCGTCAGTGAGAATAAAGCAATCCATATTCACAACAACTTGCATACTCTTCAATCGTTGTCGCTATAATATCCTCAATTTAGTCGTGCGGTCGCACGTGTAAACAGGTTTTATAGATGTTTGCATTTAGATTTAGGCAAGACGTGATATTAGCCGTGATAATGTTATCAAAGGAGTTACGTGTACGGGTGTGTCTGATAACATAAGTCACCTCAAAAACGATGAGTCACAAATAGTTAAACTTATGTTACGTAATAATAAAACTGTAATGGGGTTACGGAGACAAATCTGCACATAGGTGTAATTTTTTTTTTTGTAAATTTTCTTAAAGAAATGTTTTATTTGAAAACACTTATTGACACGTTATAGGTATGTACTATACTTTATCCTTAACTGTACTTAAAAACCAAGCCTATTTTGTTACTCCAAAAAAAAGTTTTTTGTCAAAACTTTGTACCTTTGTACAAAAATTTGTTTCCGCATTTTTCTGACAACAAAAAAAGTAATAAAATCGTGAGACAATTGTAAATAATACGTTTGATATTTTTTACAGTAACTACATAGAATTTTTTAATACTCTCGGCAAACGAATCCGCGGTCGTTAACCTACGAGTAATATTTAATGATTACTAATCTATCAATCAACCATGTAACTTAAAACAAAATTTCTGCAAACTGAATTCTTTAAACTACTCTGTAAAAAAGTTAAGTGTAAAACGCTCGCTACTCTGTGCTGGAGCCTCTGTTTTCAGCTACCCTGCGTCACTTTCTCTCAGCCGGATCAATACGGAGGTCAGGGTCGGCCAACAGCACGGATTCTAGCCACTTTTACTAAGGTAGGGTAAATGAATCAGGGTAAACTAAACTATACAGGTCACCTGGATACCTTAGGTGCGTTTACCCTACAACAGCTTAGGGTTGATAGTACCTATAAACCTACCTTATTTAATCTTAGATTATCTGTGTTTTATCTTTAGGGAGCGACTGTCATTGATGTTAATCCCACTGTATATTTCACTAGCTGGCCTGGCATATTATTTATTATTATGATAGTTAAATATAGAGCCCTATTGCTAACTACTTTTGAGAGCCGCCGTAATGGAAAAGAACTTCACATGTTAAAATCTATAATAATTTAATAATAATGAAAAGATGAAGAGTTTGTTTGAACGCACTTTTCTCAGGAACTATTGGACCGATTTGAAAAATTCTTTTAGTTTAAGATAGCCCATTTATCGAGGAAGGCTATTATGCTATATAACATCTCGCTAAGATGAATAGGAGAGGAGCAGCAATAAAAAATATTGCGAAAACGGCAAAATTACGCGGACGGAGCCGCGAGGGATTGCTAGTCCATTATTAAAGTAATTTAATATAATATGTAATATAACGCAGCAAATTTTCGGTTGTATACTAAGGACTTCTTATTCTATTCTATTCTATTCTATAAAAAAAATCTTTGTTTTATGTATTTCCAGTTCTTCCTTCATTTACATCAAAAAATATTTTTTTACAGCTGACAAATTCTATCCTTGAACTTTTAAATTGACGTAAGTATTACTTTGGAGATTGATTTTTTGCATAAACAAAAATTCACAAACAAGACAATGTAAGAAAAACTCGGAAAAAAACTGCATAAAATTAGCATATAGTTTTACTAATGAACTTTAGCATTTAGCTATTAACCTCTGCACCTTAGATTTTTAGAATTTAAGCCTCAGAACCTGTATAATTTTACATTATGTATGTCCGT
>LGAG01000459.1:308262-322617 GCA_001278395.1 Lerema accius
TATAGTCGAAAAGGTATTGTAATTATATTTATTTTCAACCCCCGCCGACGCAAAAACGGGGGTGTTATAAGTTTGACGTGTCTGTGTGTGGCAACGCAGCTCCGGAACGGATGAAGCGATTTCAGTTCAGTTTTTTTTGTATTAAAGGTGTTACCTAGCAGTGTTCTTACTAAGAATACTTCTTAGACATATTTGATGGATATCGGTTGAGCCGTTTAAAAGTTGTAGGGGGTGAAAGTGGGAGGAATAACTGAATGTCTGCAAACATACTCTAGTGGGGTCTTAAAATAAAAAAGCGCACTGAAAGAGAATATTGATGACTTTATCGAGAGTGTTCTTAGTTTCGTTTGATGATAAAATGTGTTGACGGTTTTTTTAATTCTTAATTTAAGAATGTTACATTTTCAAGTATTCTAAACTAATTTTATTATTATTATTACAAATGACGTCACCTACCAGACTTCACTCTCCTACAATGTTATTAATAATTTTCCTTCTAATGAACTATCAGTAAAACAAGGTAAAATTTGTACATTACATTACATGCCATATTTTTGTTCTCAGCTGCAAAAACGAGGCGTGCTCTCGAAAATATAATGCAATTAAGAGAAGAAAGAAGAGATGCAAATGGTAATAATATTATTTTAATATTAAATATAAAACCGATAGTAAAATAAAGATGGAATAAGATATTGGTATACATTTTAACTTTTATCACATCTTTGGTATATTTTATTAATTATTTTTTTAATATTTAATTATAATTTGAAATTTTGGACGTTTTTATTACATTTGTTGATTTTTACTACTTAAGATATATTTTTTTATAAATCTAACGAAGTATTCTCATGCATACACAGTAAAATAGGAGGAATTATGTATACGTCCTGACCAATTTAGGCAACCTTAATTGCATAAAAAATAATACTTGTCAAAAAAACCAAGTCGCGCAACTCAGTTCTTCTACCGTAAAAAGTTTTGAGATCCATGTCATACCAAGTCGGGTATTCATTTATATTCTTTCCCTACCGTGCACCTTCCGGTTTTGTTACATAAACCATGTAACCTAACCACATCTTAAATCGACCATAACAATACTAAAAAAATATTTAACGTTTTAAAGGGGTACTACGGTGCCCCCAAATGATGTAAATAATTTATATAAATTGTCTTATTTGATTGGTTATTTTAGAGAGATATAGTCATGAGCCGGTATCAAAGAAGACACCTCCTAAAGAGGAAGAGGATGTATTATACGAGTCCCTGGAGCACCTTACTGTCCCTGCTGCTAAAGGTAGACTTTTTCATAGTATTTTCTCTTACAATTCGAATATAAATCAACGTTTTAGAAAAACAACGTCGACGAGGACAGCTTGTTTTAAGCAAAAAGTAATAATTAAATCAAGTAATTGCTGTTTGTTAAAATTGAGGAACGGCTAGACCGATTTAACTGATTTGGTTTTCAAGGTTAAAGTCGAAGAAAAGTTTAAAAGTATGAGAACGATATAAATATGTAGTAATAATAGCAATTTATTTATTCCTTATGTACCTACCGTATACCTACATACATTAAGTATTTGTTGGTGATACAAAGTTCATCAGATCATATAATAATACATTTTTTGAAGGTGATGGGGGAACAATCAAATCCGTTGACATAAAGAATCGACCTCCTCTCCCTCTTCCTCATGAAATGACTTTGGGGCGAGAAGGTAAGATATTACCTATTACCAAAACATCAACCAATAACAATTACTATGCATGCTAGAGAGTTTCCCAAACTTTATTTGACACTTCCCAAACTAACCCTGGCAACCTCCCAGACGTTTCTACCATATTCCCTAAACTCGACAATAAATATGAAGATTAGATCAAACTATGGAGATTCATGGACGTTTAAAAATCTTGCACCCCTATTTTTTTGTCACTAGATCATAGACCCACGTCAAGTTTCCCGTGGAGGTCCATTTTGAGAATCAGTGAACTAGACAAACACTTTCAGACGAAGCAATAGTGATTTTATCCTTACAAATGACGTATGCCTTAGTTTCATAGTGAGGATTTTTTTTTCGGTTATTTACAATATCTATCTAATTATAAATGATAAGTTTCTTTATCTTAAAGGTTGGGGTTCACTCAGAAAGAAGGATGGACTGAGACCTCCAATGCCATTACCACATGAGCTGTCACTTTCAGGTTATAATGGTAAGAATGTACATTTTACTTCATTCTAAAAATAGCTTAATTGATTGAATTTACATTGATAGTTATAAATTAACTGGTTTAAAAAAAGAAAACGCGATTTTTTTTCATTCTTTCTTTTTTTCTTATCCAACTTAGATCAAAACAAACAAACTAACATTTTAATTTTAATATTCTAGTAAGGACGTTACCACATAAGAGTGTAACACAAAAAGAATTCTTCGAGAGACTTCCAGAACAACAAATGTCAGGCACTTTGAAAATGAGGCCAAAACCGAACCCAATGCAAAGTAAGTCAGCCCTTTTTATTGTAGAAACGTTAAATTTTGGCATAGTTAAAGTTTACATAGAGAAATGCAGAAAGCTAAATTTTATGTATATTTCGACTGAAACGTAGGTATCCATAGTTAGTGAACAAACTAAAGTTACACTTTTCCTGTTATGTTTAAAACCTGGGAAAACCGATGCCTAAAATAAATCATTTTAACAAATTACCATTGTAGGAATCAATTATTAACTACGTACAATTTCACAAATATGTAATTTTCCAGGTGTTCCACTGAATACTTTATTTCAAAGCAACATGTCCCTGCACGGGTCCAGGGAAAGACTTCCCGAACCGCCCATGACACCGCCTCGATTTGGATCTAATGCACAATTAAGTAAGTACCTACCATACCTACAATACCTACTTACCATAGTTACACTTACAATACTTTCTTTTAACAATATGTGTAACATTTTATTACAAAAAAAATCACATAAATATTTGAAGTAGTTTTTAAATTATTTTTTTTACTTGGCTGTACTTTATACGAACGGGCTAGTTAACGACAAAAATATTAGGTAAATTCGAAATATGCCAAGTCGCCCGATAGGGCGGGTTTTGTCGGGATGACAAATAACCCATAATACAAAAGTTCTTAAAGTCTCGATAGACAATACCTATCATATCATCGGCGTTTTGAAAAATAAATTAATACACTATACTTATATCTAAGTAAAATATCCGGAGGAAAAAATCCCAGTACCCTTTTTTAAAAAAGATAAATTTTTTCAAGGTTAATTACAGTGTCATCAAAAAGTTAGTTGGCTTGATTCCTATTGTCTACGAGTTATTATTTATTTTCCAGATATTCCTGTAAACACAAAGCTGCAAAGAAACATGTCTTTCAAAGGGTCCCGGGAACGATTCCCAGATCCACCGACAAATCCTAATATTCCACCGAGATTCGGACCAAACACACTATCAAGTAAGTTACTAGTACCTACTAACAAAATTGTATAAAAATAATAGAAAAACAATTCGATATTAAAGTGTGCAGAAAAAAGAAATAATACAAAAAGACCTTCTAAAACAGTGGTTCCTAACCTTTTCAATATCGGTACCCCCGTGACCTATGAGGAAAACTGATTTTACCCCTCCTTAAAATATTATCAAAATAAACAATACAAGTAACTTTTTTTACCATCCTAATAATTAGATCCTTCATTACCCCCGTAAAAGAGATGATTTACCCCTGCGGGGTAATTACCCCGGGTTAGGAACCCAGGTACTAACGGCAGTGTCAACATACACATTAAACGCGTGTATACGACTACCGTTTTATATAAAAATAATGGTTATTTTTCAGCTAACTTTTTAGAAGTGTTAATTTTTTTTTTAATAGAAAAGTAAATGCAATTTGATTTCATTTACAGAAAATGCATCACCTAGTCCCATTGCTGGAAAGCCACTTTGTAAGTTTTATTATAGTAAAGTTATTAGAAAAGTATGATCGCAAATTATTGTGTAACTAATAATCGTTATAAAAAAAAACTTGGCTGCTAAGAATTAGGGGGATTAAAAAAAACTATTGCCTTCACTCTTCCAAAGGATCACACGTTCAAATCCGTTAAACAGTTTAAGCTATAGAACCTGCCAGAGAAATGAACATACATAGACTACAAAAACATTGCTCTAAGTCCCCAGTCGGGTAAAAAAAAAAATAACGCCATTAACATTTAAAGGTAAATATCCAGTTGCCGGCATGCAAGCAAGGAATGGTTTACAACCAGAAACCCGTGGCTTTCAAGACACACGTGACAGAGTTCCGGAGTCGCCGGTAAATGCCAGTTCATCATCACTTCGAGCTGGACCAAACGTATTACCAAGTAAGCATTCTTTATTTGATTATTGTTGAGGATGTGAGACAGTATGAATAGGGTCTTCCCTTGGTTACCCTGCATTTGTTCTAGCTCTGAAGAAGGGGTTATCATTATTTATTATAGAAAGTAATACCTCCTTATTTTTATAACCTTAACATTTTATTAATAATCCTTTTTTTATATGTAAGTATATTGTTTTAAATAATCATTTTATTTTTAATTATATGTTACATAAGGTAAGTTTATTGTTTAATTTATTACAGAAAGTGTGACACCGAGTCCTGCGCTTGGAAAACCACCGCGTAAGTTTTATTATTTCATAAAAAATAGATGCTAATTGATTTTAAGTAAAAAAAATAGTTTAGTCAATAGTTCAATATCTATTTTATGTGACTTCATGCCACGTAGAGTAGGTATTTACTGTAATACAGCATTATGGAGATCTCACATTTATCTGAAAATATAATCGAGAAAAAAATTATACGGCCGTGCGGCTATTTTTTTATTTCTCGACGTGCTCCCAGATTCAAAATCACGTTCATTTTGAAATCCTTTAAGAATCTTTATACAGGAAGTTTAGATACTATGTACCTACGCATAAGGTGTTATTAGAAAAAAACGTAAACTTAATTAAATAACGTATTATAAAATAGGTTTTCCAACCAACCCGTCACCACTAAGGAACGCCGCACATGATAGTCGTGAAAGGTTTCCAGAGCAACAAGTTAGCAACTCTACGCCATTTCGAGTACCACATGTGGTTCCAAGTAATTATAATATTTATTGATTTATCACTTCATAGAAATGTATACTTATCTAGATTTAGGGGGCTTTCAATTATTACATAACGCAATTTGGAGGGAGTCTTGTAAAAAGTTATGATGCGTTATAAAAGGGGGAAGGGAATCGAACAAAGATTTACATGCAGCATGTTTTTTTATTACTAAAAAACTGGAGAATATAATTCTCCTAAGTCGGCAAAGAAATGGTAAATTGAGTGTTACGTAACGTTTAGTAAAGAGGGGGGTAACGCAAAAAATTGCGTTACGTAATACTTGAAATCTGCCTACGATTAGGAATTTTAGACAGATAAATATGTGTCCTAATGGGACTTCAATAATGCAATTTCGTTACTGTAGTGTAAGTTTAACGGCAAATCTACACTTAACTTAGTACTACGCTTAACTTAAAGTTTAAAACTTATGTTTTCAGAAGTTCAAGCATCAAACAACATGGTTAGCGAACTAAGCAAAGTTTTCTCCAAGATAAATCGTAAGTATCTAGTTATTTATTTAGTGAGTAAATCTAGAGAAAATACGGTTGTGATAAAATAATTTTGAAGGGTGATGGAACGCCTAATTTATCAGAAGTACGATAAGACTCCTGGGACAATTTCTGGATCGCTATAAAATAATTGACTTTTAAACTAAGCAGAAGAAATAAGTTTTAGAATTTCTGATCCACATTAAATATTACACAAGCCCTATTTGACAATAGAACTTATCAAACCGGTTACTACCATCTCTAGAGCGATATTACTTGTCTATGGGTATATAAAAGACAGAAGCTTGACTTGGCGGAACACTGCCGTGGCCCCAAATACCCTCAAATATTATTTTTTTCAGCTCAACCGCCAATGGAGGACCAACATAACTCATCTGATGAAGAATGGACGTATGAGATGTTACCACCCACAAAGAAATATTTGCACTAGAAGACATGACTTAATTATATACATGATTATGTAATAAGTACACAGTGCTATGGGACTATTAGGTATATTAGTTATGCCTATGGGCTTATATCGAACCTGAGCTATTGATGAAGTGAAACAACTGCCAATCCTATGGGGTTATGTCGATCCTAAGTAGTCAAGGAACTTAAGCAATTCCTGACGTAGGGACGACGACAAAGGACAGACGACGTAGGGACAACATAATAATAACTAGAAATAATAAAAAAACTCCACTTGAAATTTTTTTGTAGCAATTATTAGGGTCGTAATAATAAAATATAATGACCTTCATCACTCCCACATTGAATATTGGAACCAATTCAATGGCACTGCCCATGTTGAAATCCATCAAACCGTTTGTGTTATAAGATAATGTGATAGATACATACAGTTGAAAAAACAATACTTACCTTCAAGTGTATTCGGGTAATAAAAATTCTTGAGCACTTTTCACTTTTCGTGCTTAGTAGGGAATGTTAAGCTGTTAGTCCAGATTTTTATCATTAGAATACAGTTATTCATGAGACATTCACATGGCTTTAAAATCCTAATTTATATTTAAAAATAGGTTAACATGGAAATAGGTATATTATCAATTATTATTAAGAAGGAAGAAAGAAAAAGTGAAAAATGGAGTTGATACTTGGTACGGTACCTTATTTTAAATTTATTTATTGTAAGTAAAATTAGAAATTTGCTGTAAAACTTTCGTTTGTATGGAAAATAAGTGATTACAGTTGTAATATTTTTTGTAATAATTATGTTTAGAAATTCTTTACATGAGAAGTAAAAAAAAATAATTATATTATTAACGTTTTATTTAACAACATAATGATCTATAAATATACCTAGGTTACCTACACAGCTATATATGACTAGTCTCTTTGTAATGAAGGTGAAACATTTCTGCCTAAAACATTTTCTTTATACCTCAATTTTTCTACATTTGTTGGATCTTTTAGCATTTCATCTTCTTGCCTTTCAAATCTTTGATCTTGGATTGGTTCTGTAATAGAAAACATATTAATATCATTAATATGAATTAGTTAAATAAACAGATTAATTAACAAATTACATAATTGAAGAACTATCCTGTAAAGTTGGCCTAGTTAGCACACATATTTTTAAACATTGTAATGCACAGTGTAGTTCCTGTGGGATAACAGGTATAATAATATACTAAAGCAAAAGGCGGTTGTGAGATATTTCAAAAATAGCCATTGCCCACGGCTCCATC
Organism: Lerema accius; assembly: GCA_001278395.1. Classification (NCBI taxonomy): domain Eukaryota; kingdom Metazoa; phylum Arthropoda; class Insecta; order Lepidoptera; family Hesperiidae; genus Lerema; species Lerema accius. The sequence goes on from LGAG01000459.1 coordinate 315,585, forward strand.
TGCGTAATTTTGCTGTTTTACAATATTGTTTATTGATGCACTATCTTATCATTAAACAATTTTTTTCCAGTAGTTCCTGAGATTAGCGTGTTCAAACAAACTATATTATTAGTACAGATATAAACACTTCATATTAAAAACTTACTGTTATATGGAGTATATCTATCGGATAACCAGCTTTCTAAATTATATCCTACTACGCCAACAACCGCAGCAAATGGCAATGTTATGTATGGAGCATTAGTCCTTAGAAATCGTAGTAGTAAAGGCCACATCTAAAACCAATAAAAAACATAATAGAATACTGCTAAACTAATAAGAAAATTAGAGTAAATTCATTAAGAACCATGTATAACAGTGGTATTATATGTTACAGATTTTAAGTTATCATTTTGCAATAGTTTCAATTTCATACTCACCATTGCGTTATTAAATATGTACAAGTGTCTTTTTGTGTGAAAACTATTACGTAATATATACAATGCACCTTATAAAATTTTACAGTTTTATCAGTATTCCGGTAAAACTAAAATTTAATAAGGTTAACTTTTAGTTTATTTTATAAATTCATTTTGTTCATCATACTAAATTGACAATTGACAAGACGCTGACATTGACATTGAAATCTGATTTCTACAATCAACAATGAATACAGACTATTATACATTTTAATCTGTATCGTGTTATTCAACTGTCAAGTCGAACTTCGAAGTGACAACTGTCAAAGTCAATTGCCTGTTTTCTGAAAAAAAGAACGTAAATATAAATACATAACCTTTAAATAAGAATGATTATTTAACTAATAATTATTTATTTATTGTTTAATTAAGTTGCCTACATACATTATAATATATCGCACGAAATACGCATCTTGAAGAATGCCTCAAACAGCACTTTTAAATACCATGGTAAAAATGAGTTACTTTCAGAAATCTAGTCCATTTATTTTACGTAATCTCGATATAAACAGGATTATTTTTCGAAATCAAAGCACAAATACAACCAAGAAGAAAACAGCCAGTTCCGTATATCGTACTATGAATATATTTGATAGAAATGCTAAGAAACTTCAAAGAGAAAGATCGGCTCAAAGGGAAGATTACTATTTAGCCGAATATATAAAGGAAGAAATCGGTTGGAGAACAGCTGACCGCGTTTTTGATATTAAAAGGACATTTAAAAATGCAGTGGAGCTAGGTAAGATGTCTTTATTATTGGTATGAATATAATTATGACCATGCAAACATGGTTCTACAACATTTTTTATCTTATCTAGTATAATTTGATTGATTCCTTAGCTTTCTACATCAGGTGCTTTAAATGGATGATACTAGTGGTCCTCGGCCATCGTTCCCTTTTAAATGCAAACAAAATATTTACTAAACTTAATACAATCAAATAGGGAGAGCTCAGTGACAACCACACATATGCTATATAGCATAACAATATGACGTTAAAAAAATTATTAATTTAATAACTTACACAGGTGCAGGTAGAGGATATGTATCAAGGCATTTCTTACCCGACAGTGTGGAAAATGTCACACTATGTGACACTTCACAAACGCACTTGGATAAAGCAATTGTGGGTGACGGTGTCCAGGTGGAAAAAATTGTGATGGATGAAGAGAATATTGATGTATGTATGTATGGTGTTCCAGTATTTTGATCTGTTTCTAAGTTTGACACAATTGCAGCTTTTGAGATGTCGTAAAATGTGAGATAGGTCATGTTTGCTGAAAATTACCTTTTTTAATAGGCTGTAACAATTCTGGAAACACCCTATATATAGAATAACACACATAGTGGCGCAGGACATATAAAAGAGAAAAAAAAATTAACAACCTAACTAAATAATACATTACCTAACTAATACTAACTATAATGACAATTATATATATTTTTTCAGTTTCCAGAAAATAGTAAGGATTTAATAGTGTCATCACTTTCTCTGCACTGGGTGAATGACTTACCAGGCTGTCTCGACCAAATAATGAGATGCTTGAAGCCTGATGGAGTAAGTATATTAATCACCACACTAGAATTCCATGTTATGGATGCCATTGACAACACAAGTCAAAAACACATACACAAAAAAAAAGACAAAGTACATAAATAAAAGCTCTACATTCCTATTTCTACTCATTGACAGTCGTCAAGCCATATTGAAGGACTTCTGATGACATAAAATATCCCGACACTTGGGTTTGCCTCTAACCCCTCTAACAATCAGCACTGAAGTGGTGTGATGGAGTATGTTCTAATCTAAGCCTCCTCAGTCATGAGGGGGAACTGGAGAGCTTTGTATGAGCCATTCATGGGTTGAAGCCATACAAAAAGAGTATAAGCAAATACATTTTTTTTTCAGGCTCTATTGGCATGTGTGTTTGGTGGTGATACTCTCATGGAGTTACGACAAGCGCTTCAGTTAGCTGAAACTGAAAGATTGGGGGGAGTGTGGCCGCATATCTCGCCCTTTACGAGAGTACGTGACATAGGCGGTTTATTGAATGCGTAAGTTTTTAATTATCGAATGTTATCGCTGTCTGTCGGTGTCTGCGTTTTACGAAAACGCATCTTAAAGAGTAACAAAATTGTAAAAAATAACTTATATATTCAGTTTATCCGTGACTGCAAAATGCATCTGCTTTAAAAGGAATTTATCGCTGCAATATTTGCGTAGTTACAGATTTTATTGACAATGTCAAATTTAAATTTGTAACTCAAAAAACTACTAATAGATGGCGTTATTTTTATATTCGCAGCGCCGGTTTCACATTACAGACCGTAGACGTAGACTCTATTTGTCTATGGTATCCAACAGCGTGGCATGTTATGAATGATTTACGTGCACTTGGAGAGTCCAATGCCGCACATAACCGACCGTTGCGACTGAATCGCGATGTTATGTTTGCTGCTGCCGCGATATATGATGAAATGTACGGAAAGGTAAGTTGGGGAATTGAAGACAAATGGTTGTGTTTAATCTGTGGCATAGAGTATAAACCGGTTTTAACCCTTTTGATGCGACTGACGTAATATTACTTCCAACTTAAACCTACTCAGTACGTGTATTTTCACATAGTTTAAATGGATCTATCTATATATATATAAATAAGCAATATTTTTTTCCTTCATTATTTACTTAAAGAAATGTCCTAATTACAATAATTTATCACCAGGATATGCCCAAACATGATTCCCGTGGTGTGCCTGCGACATATCAAATTATAAACTTCCTGGGATGGAAACCAGATCCTTCTCAACCTAAGCCTATGGATAGGGGAACTGGAGAAATGTCCCTCAAAGATCTACATCGCATTGATGAGGTCATACAGGATACCAAGAAAATAAAACTCACTGACGAAGATAAGAAATAAAATGGTTTTATAAAGTACCTGTTTTTTTTATTTGAAAGAAGCTACCTTTTTTTCCTTTCTTATTACTTACTAAGAACATCACATTGGTCGGCAGCTAAAAAGTAGCGACTCTGGTCATTACTTAGTAATTTATTATTTTTTAGAGCAATTCGTCGATTTTTACCAGGTTCTATATTCGCAAAATGTTTTTTCTTACGGATAGAGGAAATATCAAAAAAAAAAATTAAAATAGAAAGTAAATGTTATTGCTTATAGTTTTATAGGTAGGTATTTCAAATTAGATGTTGTAATTTATATAAGGTGCAAGAGATTTTGTTTAAAATATTTTTTCTTTTGGTTCTATCTACTTCCTAGTACCCACAACTAGTACCTATTTATTACTTTTTTATTCTCAGATCTCTTTCTGGACTGTCTGCCAACGCAGAAAAATTAAAAATCCACTATTTTATCTGATAAAATAGAATAAGTCTAAAATAATAATAATAATAAACTACTTTGACTTATGGATAAAATTAATGGCAAGATTAGTCACTGTAAAACACAGGTAAAAAAATATATTATTGGTACTTTACCAAATTAATAAAGTTATTTCTACTTGTCATTAATCTATGTTTATTTTAATTTTTGCAACTGGCAATAAAACAGCCGTCAAACTTGAAAAGTTATCACTGTCATTAGCCGTATGAAAAAAAAACCAACGCGCTTCGCTTCTCTTTTGGAATTTATGGTACTGTAACAAGGCTCGCTTTTGTGTTTCACGGAAGAAAACTTCTAAATTTTGGGGAGCAATCATGTCAACAATGCGTTAATTGCGCCTACGATTACAGTAACGGGAAGTTATTATCGTTTTGTGGAAGTTCGGTAAAGATTTACGGATCAATATCGAGAAGCGGCCGTAATGACTCCGTAGCGTCACCTCGCAAATGGAGACGAAGTCAGGGGTGGGCATAACTGATCACTGGATGAAAAGTATAATGGAACCGGCCGGCAGCGACAAACAGGTTCAAAACGATAACAGGTCGTCTGTAAAACGCGAAAAAATGGCTGAAGCTTACAACGGTCAAGACAACAACGCTTACGATATGAACAAACACCAGAATACCGCGAGATATAGATGTGACGTTTGTGATTTGACTTTCGAAGGTATGGACTATCTGATTTTGCATAAAAAGTTTCACGGGAACGACAAGGACGGGCCGCCGATGGAGCCCGAGCCGCCAGTCTCTCATAAAGAAGGTCCCAAGAAGCGGAAAAAATTTAAATGTGATCAATGTGATGTTAAAGTCAACTCCCAGTATCATTTGGATATCCATCGTAGCAAGCACGAAGGTAACGCGTCCAAGAAGTTTATTTGTCAAGTTTGTGATCGTAGTTTTGTTGCCCCACAATTCCTAAAAAGTCATATGCAAACTCACTCGTCAACAAGCACAATAAACTGTGAAATATGTAATAAAAGTTTCACGGGGCAAGCGTACCTCAAGTTACATATGCAGCTACACAACGATATAAAGAAGTTTAAGTGTTCAAAGTGCGATGATATGTTCCCTACTAAAAACTGCCTTAAAATACATATGAAGAAGCATACGAAAGTCAAAAACTTTAAATGTGACATCTGTCACAAGCTGTTTGTTTCGAAGATAACAATGGAAAAGCACAGACAAACGCATGAGCAGCCTATAGATTGTCATGTGAAATGTTCCCAGTGTGATCGAACGATGCATTCATCATTGCTCAGAACTCATGTAGCTCGTGCACATCCAACGACCGCTGACGATGATGTCAAAAGACCGCATAAATGTTCAACATGTGGGAAATGCTTCATTGTTAAAATAAATCTCAATCTCCATATACGAGTGTGTCATCCTGATCTAGCAGAACCTGAAGATGAGGATGAGGATGTCATGACGGACAACTCTTAGCCTTAAGCCAATATCTAACATGTATTATTATGGATAATTATACTTTTTTACGATAAACAGATATGTTCTTTTCCTTAAAAAACCTTTATTTTTGGAAACATACATAAGTATCTTGTTACCTTTCTATCTTAGACAAGCAACTATATTCTTATAGATTTTTATATTTATTATTACTTCTATTTACCATACTTCAGTCAGCCTTATTCTAGTCTAGATAAAGTAAATAATAATCCACATAGTAACCCTTTGACAAAAATGTTTGTATGAGTATAAATAAAATTTCTAATAGCTTAATTAGAAAACGTGAAAATAGTTTCATTAGAAAATATGTCACTATATAGATAGCTATGCTGATATTCAGTAATGTTACTGAATTCTGCAAAACAAACTATAACAAAGTTTGTAAATATAACAAGTAACGCCATCTACCAGATAACGACAACAGACATTTCGTATGGTAACAATTTGCGATTTTTGTTATGTATAAATCTTTAAAAGTGATATCTAAATAAAATATAGATAATATTAATATTTTCGGTATTATTTGAGAAAGAAAAGCCAAAATAAGCCCTTGGTTTTACGATAAAAAATCCAAAAAATAAATAGTATTAAATTACTAACAGTTTATTAATAGATAAATTATTATCTTATCTAAATCTAGACATTACAAATTATTCTTCTTTTTTTGTTTCTTCTTCCACGACTGGTTCTTCGTCAGCTTCCTTCTTCTTTTCTTCTGCCAGTCTTGCTTCTTCTTTAGCCTGCTGTTATATAAAAAGAATATTAATCAATCGTAACATTATCTTTTTTCTACGTCTTTGCATTAAGACTAGGCTGCCAGACGAACATTGGGTATAACGTTGTATGGAAGCCCGCGACATACGCAGCCACGAATTCCTTAAATATTTTGACTGCCACAGCCTGACTGCCTAATGCGTATCTATTCTAAAAGTAGGTATGTTGGTACCTACGTTCCACGGAACTTTTTTCTTTGTCATCAAGTAACCGACATACTAGTAGTAGTACCTATCACGAAATAATACCATATCGCCAATAATCATCAGTAACGAAAGAATCACTTATACTTTGCCGCTGAAAAAGAAGCAGTAACCCGTAAGGGGCCGTTCAAGTAATACGTAAGCAGATTTACCACAATTTTGCTGACGTAATCACCACCTAGACGGCCTAGACCCCCCGACTCCATGTTATCAAAAAATTAATAATAGTAAGAGCCCTAATTAAGCAGGGTTTTCATTAAACTCCATACTAAATAGGACAAGTAAAAAAGTGCAGTGTAATTTATGTTCATACAGTACGTTAGGCATGTAATTAGAGAATTCATTCAAGTTTCGACGGCTTTAATATTTGAAGACCTTTTTAGAATCTCTAGGGGGGGCAACTGACCTTCTCCCTGGCGACGCCTTTCTACATAATACTTGAATGGCACCTAACCCATCTTTACTGATTTATCTTAATTAAGTATGACACACATTTTCCTATGTAGAGACAATCTAGAGCTGAAGTTAATTATGCAACGTTGATAGTAAAGAGGGAGCCAAAGAAAATTTTCCTATGTAGAGGAATAGGGCGATGTAATTTCTTCACCCCGAAACTTTAAGGTAGGTGGGTACAAATTAAACATAGAACAGTGGGCAAAGTGTGGACGTTAAGACAAAATCTAATGTAGGTACAACTTACCGCCTGTTTTCTCATGTCTTCATCTTTTTTTATCTGC
>LGAG01000459.1:323838-335543 GCA_001278395.1 Lerema accius
AATAATTGGCTATTTCGCGCCTATTTCCTGGCTCTATGGCTTATAAACTTCCTTCCTGACCACTGCATAGGATATGTTCCATTTCACCTAATACAAGAATGTTGTATCGACGTTACAATAAAATCTAATAAGTGCAACTTACCGCCTGTTTTCTCATGTCTTCATCTTTTTTTATCTGCAGTTCCTTGCTGACATCCCTGATGAGTTCCAGCTCGTTCACCTGTTTAGTGGTGAGGGGATCGAATACAACTGCTGGCTCCTTGCTTAGGTCGTCCAGGTTCTCCAGAAACTTTTTGTACCTGGTAATGATAATGTCATATCGTTCTTGCGACACTTGCATTTGCGACATTTTTGATCTGTGGTAAAAAAAATTATACAAAAAATTAAAAAAAATTAAAATCTCACGATCGATGAAAGAAATGGAACGTTTTGCTGATTTATCATCAACTATTTACAGAAAATCCTCGCTTAATCACTTTGACCGGATTAGATAATAAATTATAATTTTTTTTCAAAACGTTACTATTGCGACCTCTAGTGATTTAGCAGCATGAAACTTATCTAAAAACAATCGCCAATACTTTACTAATAAAAACCGTGTATATCAGTCCAGTAGTTTTAGACATAAATGGTAACATTCGCTAGCACAAATTCTAATTACAAACAACCCTACTAACCTACCTAGGTCTGATATCAACGGGAAGAAAAAGACAACTAAAGAAATTAACGTCAACTATTTAATCTTTTCCTTCGACTTCAATCTAACAGGTATCGTAAACCTTTGTCTAGTGAAAAAATAAGTAATTTTTTTTAAAAGGATTTTTTTATTTTAATCAAATACCTATTTAGGTAGGTACCTACACAAGCTACATATTACATTAAAATAAAAAATTGAAAACAGAATTATAAAAGAGGTTTTAGATGTTCAACCACTTGATTATTATTTTTTTATTCATACAGCTACAATACAATTACAATTACGAGTAGGTACCTAGGTACATTATTTCATTTCAGTTTATTTTTAATTCCCGATATTCAACCAAATGTTTATAGAGCCTGAAGTCAAAGGTGTAAAGTAGTAAATAAAACATTATAATAACATCCATTTGCATACAGACTTGACCGTTGTTTTTAATTACGTAGAATTTTTCAACAATGAATTATTTAAAAGGCAAATACGATCAATCTTAACGGATATTTTAATTCGTGTAGTTAGGGTTACATGAGAGTTCGAGAGAGTTCGTATGAAATTATAATTTGGTAGGTAGGTATTTACTGAACACTTAGGTACTACTTACCTACGTAATATAATAATAATTATCTTTCATCATAAATTTCGATATTTTATTAATTGACAAAATGAAAACTTCATTTGAATATAATTTTTAAACTGTCATAGGTAGGTACTCACGATTTTTGTTTCTTATTGACGTATACTTATTTAAACTACAGTGCCATCTTCTGAAGAAATAAAGAACTATAAAACATGATTACGTCACGACCCTACCTTTTTTTTCCTTTTTCACAAATAATTAGTAATTATAAAATATTGTTTCTAATTCATTATTTCATAACTTCTTCCATTAAAATTAAAAAATAAGAAGTTTGTATAACAATATTATTACTACGCTTACGCAAGTAAAACGGAACGCAAATCCACCCCTCTAAGGCTAATGACTCACAGTCCACCCCTAGTCGAAAATGCGCGAACCGCCCCGACCGAGCACGATTCGTGCGCGTACTAAAACGTTCCAAAAACACTACAATTCATCTAGAATTATGTAACTAGTTAATTTTTTTACAAAATGTACACGTTAATTTAATGATAAAATGTTGAAAAAAAGAACTGATTGTGGTAAAAACAATTGTTTCCGTGCAATAGTAAATGCGAGCGTGATGTGAAAATATTGATTTTCTTGTGACGTACAGTAAAACGGTTTTGCAGAATACCTAGTGTTATTTTTACGCGTGTTGTGCTTACAATTTTATCACGAGTGTGTTCTTTTTACATGGTATATTGTTTTTTTTACAATTAAATTACTGTATTATTTATTACTCTACAATTTGAGCCAGGGGATTTCAGTGCCTCGTTTAAAAAAAAAACATTTTCACCCAATATTTTTATCAGGTAACAAGGCGAAATACAGTGGTTATTCTACCAAATAACATTTTAATTTATTTACTTTTAATGTGTATTTAACTGTTTCACCTTTATTTACATAGCCACGCCATATTCCCAAAAATGTTTTTTGGCATTTCCCACATTTTCCCATTTTCAATTGCATCTCAAATTCCGTTTGAAATATTTTGATACATAATTTGAATAATTGCTTTTATCCACTATAACTTAAACAAGTATCTAGATATCTTACAATTTTTAAATCTAATACGGAAATCTCAAGATTCATTACCCAAGTAAGTTACAATTATTATTAGTGTAGGTATAGTATGTACGCTACTTATTATTTTTTCCAAAATTCAAATTCCGAAGAGTGTTTAGTTTTTTAAATTAAAACACAAAAAAATAAAAAATAAACAGAACTATATTGAGCAGTAATATCAAAATGTCAATTCAATTTCTTAGAATGGACGACATTATGCCACCAAGCGCAACACACTGCAATGAAGCATTCATTATTTATTGAGTCTCCGCCCGGCGTGATTTTATAGAATCGAACTTGCGAGGATCTCTATTTTTAGATTTGTTCAATTGGAATCGAAAATAATCTTTTCTATCGACAAATGTAACTTTTTGAAATAGTAGAATTAATGTTCTCAATGGTAACGAAATTTTATATAAAAAATATTTTTCCGGTCAAACTTATCATCTAAACTCGTGATCGTCAATAATATTCTCCTGTATGAGTCTAGTGTGTAAGATATTACGTAGTATTTTAACAAGGTCATCTGTCTCCCAATTATCCCTGCTCCAAGCTGAAGTTATTGAGTTAATAGTGTGGAATAATATATCTCCCAATATCCAAGAAAATCCCCTAGGGGATTCTAGGGGATTCGTTTATGACATTTGTGTATGACATGTAGTGTAAATCGAATAGATGTATCTAGGATAGCAGTGATTTAATGACCCTTACGTCCAATCTTAGTGAGATTCACTCAGATACGTTTCTGGTCGTATCTATTTTAGTCAGGACCTATTTCAGTCTAGATCGAAAACTGTAAGACTGACATTGCAATTACCAAAGATTGAAAGTAGGTATACCTAATTGGCATTTTTTTATGATTAAACATCTATGTAATTATAAATTCGCGGATTCCCACTATCTGATCCACAGCCAGATTTGTTTCGATTGACAATTCAAGACGATTATTATTAACACTGTAATCGATTTACTTAAATAAATCATTTAACCGTTTTCATTAAATAGTAGTCGCTAAGAAATTTTATACGAAATTTCAGCACCGTTCAGGCAGCAAGGGGCCCATTCCCTTTGAATCTTTCGACCTTTATCACAGCACTATGTTGTAAAATCCTTTTCCGGTGTAAAATCAGTACTCTGCAGTAGATTGTTAATGAGTTCAATAAACTTTCAGATCATGCGGTATTTAATCATTATACTTACAAAATTAAAATGTAAACATGCCACGAAAGCTTCATAGACACGAACTCGGTAACTAACGTTCTACTTTCATATCGTGCTAAGGTAATTTCCTTTAAATGAAGTAAATAATATTAACGTCTAACCTTGACGAAATAAAAACTTAAGTAAATCATTACTAGTAATTAATTAGAAGGCCTTTTTATGAAACTTTTACTAAGTAATTTGGTAATTTTTCATGCGGTAGATGCTACAACAACTAGTGTAATTTTAACAAGTCCCATCGCAATCTGAAATGAATTTAGAACTCATGGTATTGGCTGGAGACTCTTTATCTTTCCCTTAAATTATTTGGTCCCTGCGGATGATCCAATCGTCACAATATGTGGGAGAGCAACTGAAATATCAGGTGTTCGGCATGACCTTTGACATAACTTTAGTAATATATACCTTAGTTGTATAACCGCATTCAGTTTGAGATAAAATTCATACTAGTAGGATAAATATTATTAATGTAGGTACCTAGGTAATGTACAATGTTTTTAAGAGGCTACGTAAAAGTTGAAAAAAATCTAAATACCGAACTCATTCAGTGTCCCAGGGCATACACCAGATAAAGTTTAACTTATAGTGTTAAAGATATTTTTGTGGATTGATTCTATATGTATCAACGAAAATACATCCTCTATATTACCTTTCATGTCCCGAGTGAAGAATTATGAAATATTTTAAATTCTTACTATCGTCATCAATTTTATAATCAGTACCGTCAATAATTTATCAGTACAGTCTTAAACTTTAGACTCTTTTAACTATACTCATGACTATTACTTAATTGATATGTTACATTTGTCGGTCAATCCATGTTGACAATTCAGTTCTTGCAGTAGAAAGTCATTAGTTATTATTTCCCTTAGGATCTGCTTTGTTTTCATCCTCAAGCCTTTTAGCGCAGGATCCATCTTTCTCTGTAGCCGTCATTTTACGAGATCTAAAATTCTGTTTTAAAGGTCCATAGTTGGGGATGAGAAAGCTCGAGAAAAGCAGTTAATTTCGTGTAGTAATCATTCTTTGATTTCATATTTATGACGTTGTTACGCATTTCTAAGATTATTTTTAGAGTACAACTAGAAAACTTTTCCAATTGCTCATCTGTGGAGTTATTAGGTTTATCTTAAAATATATTGTCATTGTATTTAGTGGTTCACTTAACTTATTTATAATACTATCGTTTATCTGTTACCTTAGACTCAGAGCTTCGTCTAAAACGCAAATTCTAAAATAATGTGAATTGGTTTTATCCTGGCAGAGGTGGAAATAAATAGATTTAAGTTAAAGTTAAGATTAATTATTTAGAAGGTGATGTTTTATCCGACAAAATAAAATAGAAAAGTATTTTAGAGTACCTTTCTTAGGCAAGAAATAAGCCGAATTATGAGTACTTCGTGACCTTTAGTCGACTGTCTCGGGATTATAGCGAAAATTTTTTTCATTAAATAGACCCAGAATTTTTTTCGCATCTTTCCTAAAATAGATGTGGTTAAAAATATGTGTTCTTGAAAAGACATTAAAGTTTCTTTAAGTTCTTTTGATCATCTTTTCATAATTTTAGGTATCGTGTCATTATAGCAAAATTAAATTGAAGTAGGATACATATTACGAACTTTTAACTATCTTTTCTTAAGTTACTATCAAATATTATCATGTTTTCCAGGTTTTACAAAATAGACCCCCAAAGTAATGTCCAAAAAAATATAAAATATTCCTTTATATTTTAATTTTGACCATACCACGCACTTTCCTCTATTACAACACACACTATTAAGTTACACTTCCTTTACACACTAATTGACCAATGAAACGGACACCCTTACGATGACTATTCCCTTTTGTCGTGTTTTAATGGACCTCACTACTCACATTACATAGGAACACTTATTATTAGACAGATCAATTCGTCTGATCAAAAACACTCGTGTTACGAACCCTTTTCGCTCTCAATCCTTATATCAAGAAGATTCTCGAGTTCAGTTGATTTAATAAAGCTATATCAACTTACCTTCAAGTGGGATCGTTTTCAACTACTGTATTATATAAAAGAAATATCTTGTTCCCAAATAAAATGGAGATAACAATCATTGATAAGTATTTTAAATACCTGACAAATAAGATGAGCCTTCTGATAGTAAATGGAGGATGCATCGACGGTCACCGATTGGCCAAAAAATTTGCTGTAATTCCCACGCTTGCATACTAAAATGACTCCATATTTTTGGCGTAAAAAATGTTTTTGGCATGTCTTACTGATGTTTGAGCGCAGGGGTAATGGGTCGACCCTTGACACTAAGCCAACCTCTTATGCCTGTGCTACATGTTAGTTAACGTACGAACTACGATGAAATAGAATAGGTCCCCTTCTTAAGGCAGTTTCTGGAGGTAGAGAAATGTATGCGACGGGGTGTCCTACTACAACGTAATTGACATATTATAATTTTCTATATTCAAATAAATTCAATTATTATTAAAATTTGGTAATGTGTTTACAAAAACAGTTAATTCACTTCACCAAATCAATTTGCTGAAATTTTTAATATTGCTAAGTGATCACTGTTTGCATAGTGCCGTCCATTCGTTAAATGGGCACTCGTGGTTCACCTCCTACCAGCAAACAAGGGTTGGCACTTGTAATACACATTTCGTATAATAAAAGGCAGGGTTGAACTTACCTAACAGTTCATACGGAATGGATTGAATGAACGGAACGAATGGGACGGCAATAATTATGTTACTTATAGCAAGTTGAAGTGGGGAGTTGAGTGTATATTTATAAAAATTGCTTTAACCCAATGGTAGTAGTCCTAGTAGTTCATGTGGTATTAATTACACTAGGCACTAAACTTACTATTAAAATACCAACCTAACGTAGTATAAGTTTCGCTTTCAAATTATATCGACACCTAAGAATTATCATTCATTCATTCGTTCATTTTTGTAAGTAGCGTTTTGTTTTCCATATTTTATTGTATTGGATAAATAGTACCTACTTCAATAACGTAAACGATCACTTCATAAATATAAATAGGTACCGCCTGAACAATTGTTAAAAGACTTCATAATGGAGCGAAATTGCAACTTGTTTTGTACTATTTATATCTAGAGATTGGAAGTTGAAAACTAGCGATGCAAAGTTGAGATGTATGGCAGCTTTGGCTGAAGACCTAACATAATGCCACAGTATAACATCAAACAGTAGGGCTATACCGGCCGCAGGCACATTGCGAGAATATCGATTGAAAACTTTAACAGCTCATTTAACGAACGTCAAAGACAGGAACATACGTACCTGAATTATAAAATAAATTACATTTACATCATTACAAAAAAAAAACAGAATTTGATATTATGGTGATTTCAACTTCTTAACGTCTTGATAAACCGTTACAACATACGGAAAAAATCAGAAAAAAATAATTTATTATGTAGCTCTATTATGCCATTGGCCTTTTGGCTCTTTGGCTCTTTAGCTCTCTTCCCCAATCGCTTTTAGAGAGCCGGGACCACCGCTCTCTCTACTCAGTTGACCCGTCTAGACTCCATTGATATTTGACACTGTTGGCAGTCTGTATACAAAAGGTCGTTAGGCTGTGCCAATAACCTGGAGGTCTGCCAACGTTTTAACATTAATCTAAGCTTCGATAACCGATAACTACGACTGTGCTACAATGCAGCTACTGTGAGACTCGTAAACTTGAATCGATGGTTATAATCGACTGCCTAAAATACTCAATGCCATTATTTGTTGTGACCTTAAAATATTGCCACTTAACCATTTTTAGGAATGTATGTAGACATTGAAATAAGTGTTTCTTGTTACAAAATCTGTGGTTTTGAACGCTGAAAACGACTGAAACTGTGGATAAAAGAAAACTCTTTTGGGTAACGTCGAGTTTTAGTCTTCATCTTAATTTATATTACTAGAAATAGTAGGTACACTAAAATAAACGAGGCACTGAAATAAAACTATCCAAAAATATCAAATGTCTATTATAATAACTTATGAATGTTATAGTTAATTTTAAATCGGAATGACCGTCCATATTACTTGAAGAAAATAAAAAACTCAAATCATGCATAACCCGTGCATGCGCGCTAGTGTTGTAACTGTGTCGCTGACGCTGTGTTATGTGTTCTGTATCTGACCGGGTTGTATGAACATGGAGGGAGGGGGTACTACAGCGGCCTCCGAGGCCTACCAATACGTGGGGCCTTTTAGATTGGAGAAAACGCTGGGAAAAGGCCAAACAGGTAAGAAAATTTTCGTATCTATGTATTTAGTTACTTTTTATAACTTTAATGGAATACGATACCATAAGATTTTTTGACGACTTATTGACTTTTTCTTTACTTGACTCTAATGGTATATGTCGGTAAGGCAACGAAGTTAGTGGTAGTAAGTAAAACAAAAAAATAACAACTAGTAACGTGTAAAAACAATATACAAACAAATGTAGATTTCTGAAAGACCAGTAGATAGGTAATGTCACTTAGTTTGGCAACGTAGACTAGGAAAAAGGAAAGAAATAGGTAATAATACTTCATCCTTGAACGAATTTACTTAAAAATTAAGCAAACGTGTAAAGATTTCGCGAGCTGGGTACAAATTGTAAACATCAGCATTAAAACTTGGCGGGAACTCTGCAGTGTCCTAATTAAGCCATTTAGGTAAATAGCTACTTGAACTTTGAGCCGGTAATGTTTTTAATTATAAAATGTTGTGAAAAAGTCTTAGTGTTTTATAATAATTATTAAACTTGTTATGTAACTCGTTATTTGAAGAATTATCGATGAAACACCAAAAATAAAAAACTTTTTTTAAATTATTTTTTATAAATTATTTATTTATAGCAAACCGAACATGGATAACACGGATACTAAGCAATGAACTTAGCCTTATATTATAGGGTGGCACTAAGTTCATAATTTTGCAATAAGATAACAAACAAATTAAATGCTAAATTGCCTTAAAACTACACAATAAAAAGTAAATAATTAATTGAACTATTACTACTTATTTTATCGTTATAGAACTAGGTACCTAAAAACTTTCCTGAATAGCCAAAGGTCAATTTGGTTTAATATACCTACGCGTATCAATTAATCTTTTTTCCTTAAAACATAATTATTTGGTGAAAATATAAATGACACAGGTGCCAAAAAACATTAAACGAATGATTTTGATGACCTGTCCAGAATCATCTGCTATAGGTACGGGCGGCGTCGCACCGAGCGTAGGATTTCATTCGTTCATTCATTCACTAGAACAAATTGAACTTGTTTTGACTGAAAATGAAAGTTTCTCAAATTAAGATTTTTTAAATTAAATAAATCAGTAATTTATTTTAGTAGCTTTTTAATTTAGTTGTACAGCGAATATGGCTAGCAGAATAATTAATTTTACTGAACAACTACCTTGTATTATTAGAATACCATAATATCAATTACATAATAGATACTTAGATAGGTAATATTTCCTTTGTTGCTTATATATCTCTATATCTCTGCACTCTCTTCTTACTGTCGGACTCTTCTAGAAGAACGTGGAAAAGAGGATTTGTTTGTAGAGGACCTATAAAGAACAAAAATAAATAAATCACAAAAACAAAAAATATAACCTTTTTCGATGATAATTTAGAAGATCATAGATAGGTAATTCAGGTGACCGGTAATCATAAATACAAAAAAACCGAAGTGCGAAAAATGGGGCTTTTATTTTCAACAACAAGTAGAGTAAATGTCACCATGTACCACCTTAGAGGGTAATAATGCCAAAAGAAAACATCACAAATGATTAATAGACGGACAGAATCGTAAAGATGTGTCCGTGAATTGATTCTCAAGAGTTTTACTACTATTAGTCTTTATATACTGTGGTTCAACTCATCCAGGTTTGTACCCAAGAATCGACACCCTATGCAACGCTGTTATTCCACAATTGACATGAAATATCATGTGCATACCATTAGTTTACGTAATCATACATCCCAACGAAGCCACAAGAGTAGAGGGCATAACAATATAATTAGATATTCAGACAATATTATTGCGTATGAGAAATATCACATATTATGTTTCCCTTGAGATAATATCTAGGTACTAAAATACTTGACAAGATTTTAAAGTCTTGCCAAAGTCAAAAATAATTTATTTTACTCAAAGACCTAAACCAATGATCATCAATCTAAATAATTGTAACAAAAGGTCTACTTGTAGGTACTTTAACAGTGCTTCTTAAAAATGAAACGTAAACCGGTGACAGACGGACAGACAGATAGCTCTATGTTCAGTTTAAAACAGCATGTATGTTTCTGAAAACGCATCGGTAATCCGTTTGGGGTATGTAGGTAAGTGAGATCATGACGTTCAAATATTACTAAACGAATTTTTTAATACTTTTAACCCTTCTTCTATGTAACGCGCTGTAACGTTTATCTGTAGTCCCCCCTCCCTAAACGTAACGTAATGCTTAGTTTGAACCCCCACCAATATAACACCACATAACTTTTGACAAGCCCCACCCACCAAATTACGTTGCGTAATACTGGAACGGCACCATATTACATCCTATTAAAGCTAGAATTAAAATGGTAGCAAATATACTAACTCATATTAAGGGGATTTCCATCAGATATTTGCTTCAAAACCCCTGGTGATAAGGACACGCTTGGAGGCATGGCTTGCAAGACAGCGCGTTCTAAGTCCGGCTTGCACATTACCATAGCGATAGCTGACAATATAATGCTGAAAACAATTATTAATTAATCATTATGGACGTGGTTGCTACGCATAAAATACGCTGAATAGAACTGATATTATAAAAAAATTAAATGCATAAAATCATAACATATTCATAACTCCACACTAGGGCCTGTCATGAGTACCGTAGACACACAAAAAATAAAAATAAATTACACACATTTTGACTGAGAACAGTCGAATTATGCCTTTCGGAATCGAACCCAGGACCTTCTTATATGCACTCCGGTATCAAAGATACTGTAGAACTACGCTTTTGAAAACGTTTTGCTCAATAAAATGCATATTTATCAACAATTATTTATCCGCCCTATCTGTTAAAATAACAACATCTGCATAAACTAATATCAACGTTTGTTCAACAGCTTTTGAAATAATATACTGACAAAATCGCAACATAGGAGAATAGATTCGTTGGATATTATAATTTTATAATGCAAATGACGTTAAATCCCTATTCAAAGGTTCGTATAAAATATTTCCGGATGAAAATAAACTAAAGCACTTACTAGTAAACTAAAACCATCTTTACTTCTTAGTGACTCGTTGCTTCAAAGGTATCTTCAGCTAAAAGTCCTAGCCACAAATGAAACAGCAGTGATACAATGAGCAAAATAGATTGCTTCAGATTTCTTTAAAATTTCTTGCAAGGAATTATCAGAGTTGATACTACCACCATTCGTTGACTAAATTTTTTTAGTTGCCAAACTTACTCCAGTCATCATTTAACATCGGATATTCAATAAATTAGTCTATTTCATTTTAATGGCTCTTATTTATAAAAAAAGATTATTTTCTAAATCTTTCCTAATTTACATTGCAAATTAAAAGAATTGTGCACTTAACTTTTGACACAGCATTTCCAAAATTGGGCTCAAATATAGTACCTATACAGATTATACATATATAAATAGTTTAACTGCTCAGCAGGCTTATTACACAGTGTAATAATTATCTATTATAAAAATTGCTCTCACAATCTCGTAGAATGCAAGCTGAACCAAGTAACCAAGTTTGTAGACACAGTTTTGCATAATTTGAGGTCTAAGGTTGGCTGCGTTGCCAACTTATCCGCGAAAAACTCATTAGTTAACATAAGCTAGGCCGTCTACTCGTAACTAAGTCGTTTAAAATTCAAATACCTGAAAGTATCATGTCGTTAGCTTCTACAACTTTATTATTTTACTAAAGTGGCTAAAAGAAGAGTGGTCCAACTTTTTGGAGTAAAACTTCTTTGGATAATGTAACTGCTTTGCTATACTGATCCTTCCTATTAAGGAAAAACTTTTATCATCGCGAACACTAAACATTTCTATAACGAGTAGTAACTCACGA
>LGAG01000459.1:336108-346893 GCA_001278395.1 Lerema accius
TCGTTTAAAATTTAAATACCTGAAAGTATCATGTCGTTAGCTTCTACAACTTTATTATTTTACTAAAGTGGCTAAAAAGAAGAGTGGTGCAACTTTTTGGAGTAAAACTTTTTCGGATAATGTAATTTGCTTTACTGATCCTATTAAGGAAAAACTTTTATCATCGCGAACGCTAAACATTTTAACTATAACGAGTAGTAACTCACGATTTATGTATTTTACACTGATATCTCAATCCAGATGCATGGTGAGACTTTTATAAAAAAAAAAACCTAAAATTTAAAAAGTTGAAATATGTATTTACTTTCTATTTACCTACAACGTGTCGGCAATATGTTTGATGTAGCATAGATACCTAAATGACAGTAACTAATCACAAACACGTTGTCCATTTGCATCTTGTCTGAACAAAGTTATATGCGGTAAAAACCACTCTATATCAATCCCTTATTTTCAGGAAGTTTGTATTACAAGTTCATTATTTTCCTTCTCAAGAATTTTCATTATGGCTTCCTTCTGAAAGAAGAAATGTTCATGATTGCAACATTCAATAAATCTTGGTAAAAGACGACGTTAAATACAGCTTAATGGTTTTGTAATCGGTTTTCTGTTCGAAGGACCAAGGTTCGAATCGTGTTACTGAATTCGTCTCCAATTTGGAAATGACCTTATGCTACATATTGCTTTTTATAACGGCGCTCCCGAACTCAAAAAAAAAATTGCATACGAGTTTTTTTTTGATAATTTAGCCGGGTATCAAGAAGCCTATGTACCTAAGGTAATATTATTTTACCTGATAATTTATTTATCTATTTAAAAGTAACATTATTTTTTCTAGGTCTGGTGAAGCTCGGAGTACACTGCGTGACAGGAAAGAAGGTGGCCATCAAAATCATAAACAGGGAAAAACTAAGCGAATCTGTTCTAATGAAAGTAAGTTTCTTTATTTTCTCTTTAATGTTAAAATGATTCTTTTCGAAATTACAAGCAAAAAAACAATATTTTCGGCAAAAATATTTCGAAAGTAACTTCTTCCTACTTGAGTCGATTCCTTAATGAAGAATTAGGTACCTATTGAAAATGCGGCGGAGGTATTGGTAGATGAAGTTTTCTTGAATAGACTTGATAGATGTAGTTATAAGCATTCCATCAAGTGCATCTATAACTATGAGCTTCCGTTCAGTAGTTTTCAAAATAACACACCTGGATAAAAATATACAAACCAATCCTAAGCGAATCCGAAGTTAAACAACTTTTTAGTCTATTCCCTTTGATGATACCTACTTATCTGATTGTATTATGCTAAAAACTAAACCGTAACGAAGATCAAAAATTCCAGCTGAAGCAAGACAGATCGGTCTGCTGGATTAGGGAGCATGTTCTTGAGAAAGTTTCCAGCTGTCGTAGTAATCCAGGCGCCTGGAAATTTATGTTCTCTGCAGTCTAGTTGTGTAAGAGCGATGCGAACAGACAGATCTGATTGGAGGACGAAAATGCATCTTCAAAATTAGTAGATACGTATACCCCTATAGATGCTGCATTTTATACCTACCCTATCATCCTCATGATAATACCACAATAATGCAAGTACCACTGTGATCACTTCAGCTTCCAAGCGAAAATTACATCAAAATTGGTTCAGTCTTTTAGGGGAAGTGGACTTAAAACACCAAGTCAATTTACATGTATTTCACATTCATGAAATGTATTTTTAAATGTCAATAGTAAGTAGGTATTATGTTAGATAATATTAAAACTAAATTACTTTCTTTTTCCTTTAAAAAAAACCTATTTATGAATCCATAATATAAGTGCCAGTATATGCCAAATTGCATACATATCTACTCGTAATTAACTTACACTTTGTATTTGACTACAAGAATATTTTTATCATTTTCAGGTGGAGAGAGAGATAGCCATAATGAAACTAATAGAACATCCACACGTCTTGGGTCTTTCCGATGTGTATGAGAACAAGAAATATCTGTAAGTATCAACTTGTTTAAATTAACTGTAATTTCTTGAACGTTGCTCAGGGCGTTTCTACCGCCATTTTATTAAAATAATTTAATTTTATCGTTCGGGGAGAAATTACTTCTAGCAGGAACAGGGCGTAAAGAAGCATGTTTGCCTGTGTCATTAGAAAAGTCACAACTACCTATAATAATATACATCGTTACGGGTATTGGCGTAGAGTTCAATTTACGATACATTTTAAGAATAATCCAGACACGTACTATATTGAAATTGATCTTTCAATTAGGTATATCGAATGAGTCTTTATTTTACTATTTGGCATAATAAGTTATGATCAAATGACCAAAAAGCAGTACTTCAGTTTAGAAAAGGCTCATACACAGTACACTCATACCCACGACTACGATTTTCTATTGCATAACTTTTATGATGAGGTAAATTATCATTCCGCCGCCCTACAGAATTAATTTTATTAATGAGACCAACTTTGTAACAAGACAATGTTTAAATTAATGGAGAGTCTCGCAGTACGAGAATTTATATTAGGTATTAATGGGGAACCCGAAACTCGTGTCACATTAATTTTATTTTCTGATTGCGTAAATTACGTAACTTGACCTTTTTTGCACATAGGGTACTATTAATTAGGTACTCCTTTATAAACAAAATTCATGCGTTATTATGACGAACATTTTTTATAGTAAAAATAATGGACGGGGATTCAATCTGAGACGAAGAACAGTTATGATTCTAGGGTGTTTGGTAATACATAACTGTTGAGAATCGACTAGCTTTAAAATGGGCTTGTTGGTTCATAAATGAACCTACTTGCATACATATAATTTGTAATCAAAATCATTTTGACGGCCCCCCTGTTTGAAAACTCGCGCCCGACGGACAAAAATTAGGGCAATTCGAAAAAAAAATAACCTGCAATTAGGTAGGTATTCAGCTAGAAATTTGGTCCTAATACGCCATTGATTGCTTGCTACAGTTACCTAAATTATATTTCCAGGTATCTGGTCCTAGAACACGTAAGCGGCGGAGAACTATTCGATTACCTGGTGAAGAAAGGTCGACTCACGCCGAAGGAAGCAAGAAGATTCTTCAGACAAATTATATCGGCGCTAGATTTTTGTCATAGTCACTCTATTTGGTGAGTTATCGAACTATTATTATTACCTGAAATTAATGCTTATTACCTAAATACGTTCTGACCTAACTAAGGAACCAAAAATTATAAATATTTTTATATTGCCTCGAATTATGAGGACATACAACATACTATCATTCAGGTTATTCTCTCAAACGACCAACTATAATGTCTATAGATAATACAACCAATCGTTTAGTGGCTGACTAAAGCAAAAAGGTAGTAAGTCTCTGACCAGTCAGGCTTCACACAATTCTTTTTTCTTTCAGCCATCGTGATCTCAAACCAGAAAACTTGTTATTGGATGAACGAAATAATATAAAAATAGCAGATTTCGGCATGGCATCTCTACAGCCCGCGGGCTCCCTGCTGGAAACGTCCTGTGGTAGTCCACATTACGCCTGTCCAGAAGTTATAAGGGTAAGTAGATCCTGCTTGAAGGACCAATCCAGCACGAATGAGTTTATTTAGTTGTTTTTTGTTTAATAAACATTATTTTTTGTTTTATTTCGTTTGGTTTATTTTATTTTGCACCTTTCCTATTGTGTTATTTTTTTTTAAGTTTTACCCGCATTTGACTTAATTTTTTTTTCTTTGTTATTTTTTAGTTATTCCTATTATGCCCATCCTGTTAAACGTATTTTTATATGCTATTGAAACTGAATGTTAATTTATTATATCAAAAGCAATAAAGTAAACAGGATTTTTAGTACGGTAGTATTAAAAATTTGCTCGTATTTTGTTCAATGATAATGAAAAAAATATATAATAATTTACACTTTAATGTCAGTGCAATGGCTAATCTTTACTTAAAAAAAATAAAGAACAACAATTCAAAGGGTATTAATGAGATATACAAGGAGTAATTCAAAGATAACTTTAATGTATTTCCAAAGAAATAATGAACAATACATAGATTCCTAAGATAATCAATCAACTACAATATACCTATCACATTCTTGGTAAGTAATAGAAATAATGTGAATGAAACTTTGGTCAAAGAAAGTACTTTATAATAGCTAAAAATATGTTAGCCATTTATAAATTTTAAGACGTTCTGAAAAATAGTAACTTGAATATTGAAATTATTTGAATGTATAGTTGGACCAATAAAGATACACCACTAAATTTTAAACAATTTTGAATCTCCCAATTTAAGTTACTCTACTATAGTTATATAGTTTTTCAGTAGTAAATAATAACACATCTTGGAGAATTATTTTTCATTATATGGTTTATATCAAACCAAAAAATAACTTTGCTTTTAACTACATTCCTATTCTCTGATTAGAACTCTTGCAAAAACCAAATGTGAGAGATACACATTTTATTACAACACAAACGAAAAATATACACAGACACACATACTATACTAATTAAGTACTTTATCAATTAAATATATTAATTTCGACGCACATAATAATTGCAATCATTAACTACACATATCCTTAACAATTATCAAACTAAAGCAATTTTATTGGAAAAAAAGTGGTACTTTTATTAGTAATTAATTAACATAAAAGTATGAATTATTACCTAGTAGTAATTTTGTAGTAATGAGATTCAATAATTACATATCGATACATAGTCATATACATTAAGGAAAATCAGTTTAAAAATTAATATTGAGCCAATTAGATAAGTACGATTGTCAAAGAAATCACATAGGAAACAAAACTTTTTTTTTTTAAAATGAAAATCACACATGAACTAAATCTTACAAATATGTCTATTAATGTCTTTTAGAAGCTATATTTATTAAATTCTTTAATATCACATGGGTGAAAATGTCTGACAATACTAAGGCGATAATAAATATAGGTACATATACACAATGTCACATATTAAATAATTATCAAAATTGATTTAGATACATAATATACAACATGGTTTTCTAATACTCGCGTAGATTACATCAAAAGATGTGAAGCATGTCGAAATTAATTTTGGTAATCTTAAGGGCGTCAATGAATTACGTGAGGATTTTAAAAGCGAGGAGGATTGAGTCGAATCTCATCTAATCTTACTTTTGGGAAAACGAGTTCCTGCGCATGTTACTACATTTTTATCGGAAAGAAATACTGTAATATTACAATAAAGAAAAAAAACCATATTTTACGACATCTCACCCGAGAGAATAGGGTGTCGGAAAATCGCCAAAAACACCTCATGTAACGACCGGCCGCCTCTTTAAAAAAAAAAGAAACAGTAACGCAAAATAATAGTAAAGATTACACTAGTTGCCTTTAAGTATTGTGTATTTAATCGAGTTATTATTAAGACACAACTGGTTACTAAAACAAACTTGTTTTTACTTTAAAATAGGGAAAACGGAGACCTTTTGGGGGCTAAGTAATAGTTAAATGGCCCCTTACAATTATACTAGTCTTCTTGCTTTTTGTTTGCTACTAACTAAAAATTATACATATAACATTAGCAATACTACTAGGCAAGTTAGTGAGGTATACAATTCTGCTTTAAAGCAATTCAAGTGTGAGGGATCCCAAAATAAGTTTACAGAAAAATAAAGGGTAAAAAGGTCTGCAATTCAAATTGTATCATAACATAATTACTCTTGATTTAACAATAATAACTAATACTATAAGCATACAATTATTCATTTTTATCAATCCTGACAATTTAAGTTGTACTTTACATAACACAACTTATTGGCACAGTCAATTCAAGTTACTTATGTGGGAACTTTGTGTCAGTAGTATAATCAATTGCACAAATTACTAGTTTGTAGAATGCCTTCAATACAATTTATTATAATATCAAGTTATTACAGAAATTGAAACAAATTAACAAACATAAAGAAACAGATTTGGTGTGAATAATTTCCACAAAATTGGTCCCCAATTCATGAGGAATCACCAATAAAACTGACTAAAACCTGGACTTCCTCAAAGACCTGTTTAATCGTCGTCTACTCGTTGTTTCTTGCTCGTATTTGACGGAGTTTGAGGGGGAGAATGCCCAGTGTCCCGTCTCTTTCCCGAATGCCTAGCACAGGTTGATCCAGATCGGCGGTAAGATTGCGACTCCCTTGTAGGCGAGAACTGTTTTAACATTTCTACATCATTGAAGATGACTTGAGCACCACCCCCGCAAGTCGGGACCACATCAGCTTTATACAATTTAGTTTCTAACTCCCCATCTGTATCTTGTTCTTGGGAAATCAAGCAGTATTTTGACGTCTTCGAATTAGCAATGTCTTTTACACTCGTTAGTTTATTAACAAATTTACTATTGTTAATTTGCGGCTTCAGGACAGTGCCCATTGGGACTAATTTGTTAGGAGCGTGTTCAACCCAACCCCGACCGTCAGCGGATAATGATCGGCGATGTCGGGGATTGGCAATGGCTACTCCGCGTCGGGACGAAGCAGGCGTATCTCTGCTCTCCCTAGTCTGCGGCACAGAACTAAATGGCGTTAACAAATGCGCTGGTAACGCTCGAGGCGTGGAACCAGGAGTAAAGTCCCTAACGCTCGTTTGAGCACCCATATCTCCAGTCTGCCGAGATACTACATCCTTATTGTCTCCTCTTTCACCTAAAGCTTGAGCAATAATCCTCAACCTATTCTCTTTTTCTTCAATCTCGTTCTTCAATCGCTCTTGATTCGACTGTATTTCTTTCGCCTTCTCATGTTCAGCCGCCATTTTGTGATGATACTTTCGTTCGAGAATCTTCTTCTGTTTTTCCTTATCCAACTTGTTTTGGCTTAAAAGCAACTCTTTCTCCTGTAACTGCCGTTTTATCGAAGACGTATACTCCGTCATCTCTGCGAGTTTGCGTTGATGACTCAAGGATGCTGTTTCCGTTGCCGTGAGACGTTCTTCCAAAGCTTTTATCCTCCTTTCTGATGCAGCTAATTGACCACGCAAAGAAACATTTTCGCTCCTGACTTCCAAGGAGTCTTTCTCCAAATCCAATAAAGCTGATCTCAGCCTTTCATCTTTGATTGCCTTGCTTCTTTTCAATGTTTCCCTGCGACTAATTCGCATCTCTAAATGCGCCATGAGCTCCTTAATAATATGAGATGCTTGGGAGCTATTAAGTTCTATGCTTGGGAAATCAGGTCCGAGACTGTAAACCAGTCCTAAATCAAGTTCTAAGTCCTTCGCTTCTGGTCTAGCCAAGTTATTCCTAGCAGCATTAAATAACCTATTAGCCTTTCGTCTGCCGGACATGAGCCCTATAGTAGCACCAATATCAGTGATTTGAGGTTTAGCCACTTCAACTTCTGCTGCCATTTCAGCAAATCTCATGACCTGGAGAGTCTCATCGTAGTCTTCAGCTCTCGGGTTAGCACAGACTATCATTCTAACCTGGCCTTCACCTTCAAAGAAACTTTTAAAGAGCAATGTTATTTTTGAATCCCTATAAGGTACCTTATTGTTTGCACCGTTAACCTGATTTTCTCTGAGTGCTTCCATACAAGTCCGCAGTGTCATTAAGGATTTATTAATGTTACCTGCTTCTCTGAGGCGTTCGCCAGTATTTTTTGTCCTATTTGTTCTTTCACTGCCGGCTAAATCTACAAGGCTAAGTTGACTGATGGACAATACATTCTTATCCTGTATTACAGCTTCTCCCATTTGGTCAACTGGTGCCTGCACCAGCCTTATGGTGAAAACGGAATGACTTCTGCTAGACTCTGCATTCAGAGTGGTGTGAGCCATCCGTTTGCGTTTCAAACCTAAATAAAATGCATCAAATGCTTCTTCTGCCGATTTGATCTCAACTTCAGTAACACCATGCACATACATATTACGAGCTGAATCTTCTCTTATAATTTTAACAGGCAAATTCTTGCAAATTGGTGGGCCATCTTCTAGCAAATCGAAAACACTGTTATTGTAGATTTCTACGTATGTCACAAATATTGCATACTGATTGTCCTCATTGATACCTTCAATCTTTGTCAGATCCGAACCTGACATAGCCAAGTCGGGGTTCGAGTTATTTTTTTTACCAGTTCTGAACTTGTGTAGTTCCTGCTGACGCTCTAACATAGCTTCAGCTTCTGTTTGAACATCGAACATATTCATTTTGTCTGGTTTAAAGACATACTTGTGAGCCTGGACGTCATGTATCGTTTTGAATATAACATTGAGGCAGCGAGGAAGTATGCCACAATTTTGCTGCTCCCCAGTCATTGTGAAGGTTTTCCCGCTCCCTGTGACTCCATAAGTGAATAATAAGCCGTTTTTACCTTTCATCAGCCCTTCTACTAGTGGAAAAGCGACTTTATCAAACACTTCTTGTTGGCTCGCTTCTGGCGGGAAGACTTCTTTGAAAGTATACTTCATAGTTTTGGCACTCTCATTTCTGTAGCTAATTGCCGTAGACGGAGGGGTCAATAAGACAGTTGTGGGTGATACTATTTTAATACAGGCGCTATCGGAGTCCCTTTGCATCGGCCGTAACCGACAATACACATGTACCGGATCCTTTTCACCGGTGGCCAAGTTTTGCTTACTCCTGGACGGCGTACGCATTTCATTTAATCGTTGTTTCGATTTTGCTGACTTCATATTGAAACACCTGCACTAATTCACTTTATAACAAACTTTCTTACAAATTGTTTTACAACGGTTGATAAATCAAAGCAACGGTCGTTTCGTTCCTGCCGTTGAATAGTAAAATACTAACGATTTAAATATTCGTGCCCACAAATATCCCACGATATTACTTCTCCCTCTTACTAAAACAGTTTGTATAAAGCTATTTCATGTAGGGTGGTTAATGTTTGACATCTCCACGCGTCTTAAACTTTGGCGGATAATACGTGTTGGAAAATAATGTGACATTGAATTTTTAAACAGTGTTGCCGTAGCTATGCCCATGATTTACAACGGAAGCATTTAGTTATTATTTTTATAATAGAACAAACGAATGAAAGTATAGGAAATAAGTAAAATTTTATAAGTACTTATATACTAAATGACCCTAAAATGGTTTTTTGTTAATATTTAAAGTTTTAAATGGTAAGTAAGTTTAAGTAGATACTTACGTATACGCCCCAAAAATGTTTTCTATTTTTATTTTAAATAACTAATATTTTTGTTCACATAATATTATAATATTTTAAAGTTTAATACAATATGAAACTGCTTATCAAAATAGTAATATACTTTAGTAATCATTTCTTTTCCACATAAAGTGGTAAATATAAAATAATAGCAATTTGAGGACGTAACGTTCCTTGAAACGCATTCATCTAGAAATAAATGCAAAAATTTATCATAGGTATGCCTATCCGATTTGCATTTCAAAATAAAATATACGAAGGTTTCAAACCAATAAATAATACTTTACACATTGAAATGTAACATAAATACATCAATTTTCGGAATAAACGGTAGTAAAAACCAGACTGTTCGTACGTGTAAATTACTGTAAAACGAATTTTTGTTACAATTCGATACAATGTCAATGTCAATGTCAAAGTAATTTGACACCTACTTATTGCCTGAAGGTGAAACGTTGCTGGGTTGCCGTGTAATCAAAAAACAAACAAAACAAAGTACAAACGTAAACAAACTTATTTAAAAATTAACACCGTGTAGTTTTAATTCAGTGACAGTGTATCGTGTATCGTGTTTGCAGTATAATTAGTTGATAAATAAACATGTTCATTGCCAGGGAGAGAAATATGACGGGCGGCGCGCTGATGTGTGGTCCTGTGGAGTTATTTTATACGCTTTGCTGGTCGGCGCGTTGCCATTCGACGATGATAATTTACGACAACTACTCGAAAAGGTAAATCATTTATATTGCACTACTATACTATCTAGAAAATGAACCGTCCTAATACCAAATCTTATTCAAACTCGTTCAACAGTTTATATCTGATTGTATTCCCAAAGAAATTAAAGTACTAATCATACCAAGGGAACATAGTAATCAAGCTATTCTTCCCTTGCTTCTATTTGCTATTCCTGGATGTGGTTTATCTGTGTACTGAGTTCTAAGTTTTAATTCGTCCAAGGATCTAAGGTCCAAAGCAAGTAGCATTAGTAGGACAGGTTAGGAAGATACTACTGTAGCATCAATCGTAATACTGTATCTAGTATTGTTCTATCTGATCATATTTATAGATATATATTATAGTGTTATACTATGGGAAACGTCTAAAGTATCATCATAATGTTGCAGGTGAAGCGAGGAGTGTTCCATGTGCCACATTTTGTGCCGCCCGACTGTCAGCAGCTGCTCAGAGGAATGATTGAAGTCAACCCTGAGAAGAGAATGACTGTAAGTTTGTTTTTAATTTATTTATTATCTCTATCACTTACTTTTCTTACTTTACTATAAAACAATTTTTTAAAACTAGAGTCACATATTACCATAAGTCATCTTCATCATAATCAACGAGAAATATAAATCTGTCTCTGACTAAAAATTCAAGGCATTTGTATTTGAAATTAGGACATGTTGTGGTTCAGTAATCAGTTGCATGATGGCAAAATACTTCAAATCTTCAACTGGAACGGGTCACCATGAGGGGGTTTTAAAAAATGACCTTATATTGGGGGATGAAATTTTACCCACCTGATGAACTAACCATGAATCAGTATAGTTACAATACTCTGAGCTTGAGGGAAGTTTGCCTCAATTTAGTGCACAAAGATCATATAATCATG
>LGAG01000459.1:382967-398887 GCA_001278395.1 Lerema accius
CAATGCAATGCCAACATGATTATCCAAGAGTAAATACAGCTATACTCAAGGTATAAGACTTCGTTCATGAAATCAGCCCTAAGTATTCAAAGGTCTACGCTGCCTGCCGACGGTATTAGACGGTAATGATCGTTATTATTCTCTCGAGACACAAACAATGCGTCGTGTACTCTCCGTCGCGTTCCCGCCGCGGTCCCGTCACGTTGTCGCCGAGACGAACGATTAACTCGATAATATCAGCGTATTATTTAACTGCCGCAGCAATTGATAGCGCGGTAATTACACATTTTATGATACTAAATACTTTATAATTGCGGGTAAATGTAAATGCTGGTTTATTTATTAATAGTTTATATAAAAACGTTGCTGAATATATTATTGAAGTGACTCGCTCATGACCTACTTTCTTGGTTAAAGCGTTAACGCAGCATAAGCAACGATTACAAGGCACTAGTCTTCTTGTAACTGTTCCAAATCAAATAGAACTTCAACACTACTTAACCGATTTAATCATAATTGAAACTGTAATTTAATAATGTTTATAATCAGGCGCCTGGTGTTTCCATTTACCAGCTAAAATCAGTTTATTTAACGTTCAAAGCAATTTGGCCAAGTTCCGCGGTTCACTCTTGCATACAGCCTGCAGGTGAGTGGGTAGTTGGGCACTCGCGGCATAAAGCGCTCCTCCTAAACGTCGGGGAATAATATGATTGAGTTTCATTCTCTGAATGTCTAATGAACTTCGCTTTCATTCAGCCTTATCCGTCCTCCCTTTCGCACTCACCATACACCGCGCGCAGACAGATAGAGACAGACGTACATTACTCGTTCAAATTCAAAATTTTCCATTAATTTCCGCGCTCGGCACTCTGCAATTTGGGTCTGTATGTTAAAGCAATAAGGTCGCAAAATTTAACGTAAAACGGTTTGCGATATGTAATTAATTTTCTATTTAATGAAGTGCTATAAAATTGCACGATAAAATTATTTCTATAACGTGAGTGCTTTCACGTTGAACGTTTCGATGGAAATGGCCTTAATACACCACTTATAACGTGTAAATGACGTCAATATATATTATCTGTGCTCATAATTATTATATTACAGAAATTTAACATGTGTTCAGATCAATAATTCAATACACAATAATAATTGACACCATTAATAATGTTCCCATAACTGGGTCGGGATCTCCTGGAAAGGGAAAAGACGACACTCTACTTTTAAACTTTCTTTAAAGTAAATAAAGAATTGTCATGATAATTGTATATTATTCACAAACAGACCATACTATACCTTATTACATCCTTATAAAAAGATTGATTATGTGTGATATTAATTGATATTCTTAATATATATTACATAATAATGTTCTCAATGTTGTATGACGTCATCCAATCCGCACTTTTCCTGTGTGATCTTTATGACGTAAACCATTACAAATCGAGACCTAATCCCAGCAATATACATAGAAAGTTATACCTATTACGCAAGCAACGATAAAACAACAATCATCCAAAATTAATATACTTTCAGAAATCCACATACGGGAATGTGAAGGTCACATTTAAGCTCGCAAAAAAGCGAAGATCCTTTCATATTTGATTCGAACCGACGATTAAGGGATTATATAAATCGGCTTAGCGGGTTAAACGGAAATTAGATAAATAAAGCAACATTTTTCAGGGCTTGTTCCTACCTGTAGTTCGAACGGGGATTTACCTTTTGTTTTTACTTATAAAGTTATAATTATTAATGCATTTAGATAAACTTCCCATTCGTTTGAAGTATGTATTTAGTATACATACATATATGTATACATGGCGAAACTTCGAGTTTATTGCGAATACTAAAAAGTTGGATAAAGGGGGGTCCCATAAAATAAACTAAGTACTTATTTGTATAGATTACTTTACGAGAAAGCTTGTTGGACGAATGCGTTTTTATTTCACAATTTATTTGAGGTATTCTATAAAATGTAAATAAACATTCTATCTTTCTTTATGTTTCTTAACTAAAATTTTAAAAAGTACCTAGATTGGAAAAACTTAATCCTAAATTGCTGTTTTTATAACACTATCATATTTAGGAAACTTACTTGCACACCTAGCTGTTTTCCAAAATGGCGGAATGTTTACGTCATTAGAGGCATAATAGCGGGGATTTTCTTCTAGGTTGTTTACTGACGAATACTAAAAATAGATTTTCTTTGAAGGAATAAGCTTAAAAACGGGACAATTCGACAGTTTGTGGTAAACATTACGGAGAAAAGCTGACCTTTATTTTAAAATAAAAGTGATTTTAATTATTCAAGAAAGGAGGCGAAGTAGGTCGATAGTTATTATTGACTGTTCAAATTGTAAAAATGGAAACGACTTTACAATACCTAATCTTAAAGCTTGTCGAAGAAAATATAGTAAATCTGAAAAATGGGTTACACACTGATATTACAAAGACGCTGATATCTTCATATTAAGAGCCCGCATACATAACTCCTACACCTAAATTTAAATTCAGTTACAAGTTAACCTCCGTCCTACCTCGTATATCAAAAGTTTTGGGAATTAAGTTTGTCTTGATCAATGCCACCCACCACTTAAGAAACTGCGGGGAAATTCGCAAAAAAAGTATATTATCATCCAAAACAACCCTTGTAAACAATTTCAAACTGCGACGGCCATTTTTCTGATGACGTAAACATCTTGCCGAGTGTTTTGAGGCTATAGTGGGGCGAAGCCTTATCGGGTTCGTTGTTCCCTGTTGTTGTTTTCGCTAGCTTTTTCCGCGATTTTTACTTTTTTTTTTGTTTGAAAATAACGGGTACCTATTTATAGGTCCTTTGAGGGAACGAAAAATGTAAAGTTGAAGCGGGCTTATTTAAAAAAAAGCGTACCTACGAACGAAACTTAGGTACATGCTATCATAGAGTTTAATTACATTAGAAGTAATGTATTTCATGGTTACAAATTGATTAAGGTATCTACCTACCTGAAGGGAAAACTACGCTTGTAAGATGATAACATAACCACGTTTTGGCTGAAAGCTGGCATAGATTTGTCTCTTAAAACAGATAGATCTTTTAACACAACTTTGCAAAAGGATTCCTTAGATCCCTCTTTGCCAGACAATTAGTTTTATTCTCCCATATTACGAATTCTCCACTGTGGCAGCAATTTACCATTACGTGGATGGTCGAACCATTAGCCGACTACTTTCATAAAAATAATTACGAAAACATGACCTGTGCACTTCTATCAAGCTATAAGTTATTCATGACTATTCTAAGCTTGATTATAGTCTAATATATGCTCGTTCGTTAATAGACAAAACATCAGAAACTATGGCATTAGTACAATCATTGTCAAAATCAAAATGGCGTCGCCGAGGCCTCAACAAGATGGCGCCGTGCGCACGCTATCGCGACATTAGGTGCTACAACCAAGGTACTATGGTAACTCCGGTGCTTCTAATTCGGATGTGAACCATGTTATTTCTGAATGATTAATGGCGAGTTAACCAATGTCAACTATGGAGATTTTTTTGGAAGTTTAGACGATATTCGACTCTGTGGCCTAATTTGTAGCGACCTTGCCGATCGAACGGTTTGAAGTTCAATTCCATTCAAAGCAGACATTTGAAGGTTAACGGTGTTTGGGTTGATTGGATGGTAATGGTTAAGAAAGATACCGCTATGCGGGTTCGTGAGAGGGCTGATCCTGCTCTAAAACCGACGCTGCGGTAAGATTGTAACCTCCTTCGTTGATAGTCCTTTACCACCAATCTTACTGAAGTTAATATTAGGATTTAACAGTATTCAGGCTTCACAATAAATGTAAAATGATACAACTTAATAATGCAGTAATGTTGTCGGGTTATTATTTATTGTTAACAGAATATCAGGGAGCTTATAAAACCAACTTTGTAACTTAGTCCTTAACGATGATAGCTAATGTCTTCTTCGAAATGGCGACTAACTCATTAAGTCGAAGGTTACTGCTAACTCTAACCATCTAACTGTCTAATCTACCACCACCACAATCGACCTACCATTTACTAATTCCCCATTTCACCGTCCGATCGCTAATCACTCACGACTCCATTGAAACCATTTCAGTTATTAAAACTTAATGATACAGTGAGCTACCGCCACCACTTCCATACTACCCTCGCGAACAGATTAATATCTATTGAAACAACTGCACGGTCGGTCATTAGAACGTATGTCTATTGACAAAACAGTCGTCCGTCCATCGACGCACATACGTAATTGCCGATCGGATACATAGATACGAGTAATGCGCCCTCTGGGGACGATTGTCGTGAACCAAAATCATTAAACATCGTGTGAATGTGACCTCGATCGGTCAAGTCGTTCAGAATCAGAAGTTCGATCGCCTAAATGTGATTCCTACGCTTATTTGTAGGTTTTAGTTTATATCGTATGTCGATTGTATAAGTAGAACTGTTGTAATCATAATTACTACTAAGTTCTTGTCGTGTGATCAGAATTGTTCCTTAAAATTTAGTGCAAGGACAATACGTAACAAACTTCGAAATGCAAATCTGGAATGTTATATTTACCAAAAAAATTGTCAAAAATAATAGTCGTTTAACTACAATATATCAATCTCTTGACACAACTTTTTAACAAGAATTACATTATGTTAATACTAACAGAAGTATAGCGATTCAGATAATCATAATTATTCAGTGAAATTATCAGCTTCTTAATTACGAATAACCTTCTACTAACCATTTAAAAAACATATTTAATTTAAAGTGTCACGAAAACAATTCTGAGTGACAATAAAACCTCTCAAGTTTTTTTTTATATCTGAAAAATTGTTACTTCAATAGCGAAAACTGTAAATGCAACAATACAAAAAGGAACCAATTCATTTTCCAGAGCGCTTAACATGAGACGCAATACTTAAGTACTACATAAAGCTATCCATGTCGGTATGATTTAGGGGGGTGTGTCAAGGAGCTATTACGGGTCCGAAGTCGACGTGGGACCGCATTATTCAATTGTAACTGTCAAATACAATTGCGGTTAGTTTAAAATGCGTTCGAATCTCAACCGAGTTTTGTGCTAATTCGCCGTGAACACAAGCAATGCGAGTAGTTAAGTTGATATGAATAGTTAAGTTTATTGCATGTGCCGTACAATTATGTATTTAAGTTTTTTCGTACGGGTTCTACGTCAGTGTTTCTAAACCTTTTTTCTTTTCTATAGTATTTTAATTTTCATTGCTAAGTAGCTAACGCAGGAGCCAACTTATTATAGAATTCATGATCTTATGACAACCATTCAATTCGACAAAATAAA
This sequence comes from Lerema accius, assembly GCA_001278395.1. Lineage (NCBI taxonomy): Eukaryota > Metazoa > Arthropoda > Insecta > Lepidoptera > Hesperiidae > Lerema > Lerema accius. The sequence continues at coordinate 388,297 of LGAG01000459.1, forward strand.
CATTTAAGGAAAATATTCATTAAGTCTTTAAAACATCGTGGATCCGAGTGGTTGAGACTCATGAACATAGCCTCGGTTTAAACATGGTCTGAGTTAGATTAAATCGTTTCGACATCTAAAGAATTACAGGTATGAACAGCTTTAAACCATCGCTTAAACCCTACGGATTTATAACCCCCCATAAGGATTTTTCATTTATTAAATTCTACTTGAATCAAAAACTGGTTCATTACAGCATAAACCATCCTAAAACAGACGAACTGCTTCATGAATGTATAAAGCCATCCGAAGAAGTTGTCAAGCAAGTCCAGTGACGTGGGACAGTATTATCCAATTGTGGATGTCAAATACAATTGCGGTGCGGAGCTGATACGATACCTACCTAGTTAAAGTTAACTGACTCCTCGTTTGTCTGTTGATAGATAAAGGAGTGTTTTAAATAAGACGTCAAGTTGATAACAGATCTTCAATTGCCTTGCTGATAATAATTATGTACCTACTTTAAACTTTTAGGTAAACGCTCCTTTTATAACTTTTAAATTTATTGAGTTTTGTGGTTTTATGGTTCCTTTGGTGAAACTCTATAACGTGTCCCTTATTGAGAATAATTTTCAATTAAAATTATTATTTTAATTTTTTTTTTAATAATGGCAACATACACGAAGAATAATCAATTTTATAGAGTCAAACAGTAAGATACAGTTATTAACAACAGCTTAGAACAAACGTTTAAAGTTAATTAATGCTGTACAAACCTACAAGAAAATAATTTAAAAAAACTTAAAAACCTACAGCATTAACCGGAAATAAACGAAAGCTAAACAGCCATCAGTTATTCAGTTACATTAATAGGAAACAAGGAACATTTCAGGAGCAAAGAAAAATTCAAAGGGTTGAATTGAATTGCCTTTAAAATAAATCTTACCCCAAAAACATTAGAATATTCGTGACCGCCTACATTGAGTTACCATTAAAGGGTGTTCCCTAAATGGAAGATAAATAAGGAAATAAACTCGCAAAGTTTATGTTCAAATTGGAATTAATATGTAGGTAATTGTTTTAAATGTACTGAGGACACCTGCTTTGAGGTGAGTAAATAGGATAGGATGGAAAAGTTTTGATACTTTAACATTTTTTTTGTTAATAAATTATTTTAATGTAAATTTCAACCAAAAAATTTAAATATGTGTACATCTGAAGTGTTACAGGTTATCACGGCTAATGGTGTTGGTAAAAGTGTAGGTGTACTAGAAATAATCCCCATTGGAGGTTGATTAATGATGCCTTTGAGTTGAAGTGACCACCAAACTCAAGCATTCCATATCCAATCGATTTATAAGAGCAAAAACATTTATTATTAATAGCGAGGCTAGTTTATGTTGTTTACAATACGGGTTACATAATACTTTCCGAGACCTTCCCCGAAACTTATAAGTACTACGTCTTTTCGCCTTTGGTATTTTATACAATAACGTTACCAAGAAAACCGACATAAAATATAAAACGCAACAAAAATATCGTCATTCCACACCTTGTACATTTTTAAATCCCACTGCTAGTAAAGTTATCAAAGGAGAGCAACTGATATATCATACTCGATAAAACGACATCGCCGCGGATAGAAAGCGTGCTGCCATTTCAACAATAATTCACTGGGAACCTCGACTCTATATCGGAGGGATAGAGTTTAATATATTTCTATGCTGGGACAGTATTAATGATTAATAGGGAAGACTGGAGCTAGCCAGACGGGCCGCATATGGTGTCTCAGGCTGCCACAAAGTACACTCAGTTTATAACCAACTTCCGCGCGTTGGTGTTTAAGATATTTGCAATTTATTTATCGTGAAATATAGACCGAATGGATTTATATCAAATTTATGGCATATAAATTCCTGTTCCCTCAGTCTGTCTCTAGTAAATTGCGGCCTAAGAACTCCCTTACATTTTGCAGAATCCTTTCGCCTTATTAAAATGCGGAGGATACGCATAAGCTTCAGTGTAATATGATTTATGGAGCAGGTGCAGCGGAACGAATCAAGTGTTTCTTTTTAGAGTTTCTTAAGCCAGTGTGGTGCTTTTATAGGATTTATTGGATGTATGTGGTTGAAAAATATAAACACATACAGTTAAAATTGATCTAAGTCATAAAAACGACCCAATAAATAATTTATTATTATTTACACATTATACTTCAAAATTAATTCTACTAGGAGGTGCATATTACTATTTTATCTATAAAAAAATCCTTAAGAAAAGTGATAGAAAATCTTATTTTCTAATAATACAAGTACATGCTACATAAGCGTGCAACACTACAATATAAAATAATTTAAAACTACAACTTAATTCGTGGTAAAACTATTCAAATAACATTTTAATTCGCGGCTCAGACGACACGCTCTGTAAAAGGAATAAACAAAATGTCTCAACAAGGATCCAGACTAACAAATCGCAGTATAAAAGCCAGGTGCGTTTAGAACATCTTTTTCTTAAAACAAAATATAGTTAGACGTTTAAAATGTTTTAATTAAGATTCCGCTGTGGTTTTAAAGTAACCGTGCAACTATTAAGAAGGGTTTTATTTGTTAAGAAGTTTGCTTATACCTTTATCCGTCGTTTTTTGTCTCGGCAAAGAGGTTTTGAGTGCAGTGTAATTTCTTTACTGTTTCTACTTGAAAGTAAAGTTAAATATTTTTATTGTAAGAGAAAAGTTAGTCTTTACAGAGGGATAGTAATTACTGGATGAATATTTATAATAGAGCTGCGTTTAATCTAGTAAAAGTAATTTAAAGTAATTTTTTGTTGCAGAACTGTTATTTAACGTCATAAGTAGAAGCATATTTTCAGTGACTTTTAAGTTTATAATTACGTACAACATTGCCTATTTCGTACTGGCTTTTAAGTTTCTTGAATAATCATTCGATAAGGTAATAACAACGTATCGTTAGAGGATTATTATTTATCCCCTATTTATATGACATTATATTTCATTGAATATAACGCCCTCTAGAAGTTTATAAAGTAAAAAATAATAATATCCAATCCATGAACATAATTAAACGTTATCTTGATGCCATAAATAAAAAACATACATACATACGCACGAAAAACGTAACCCTCCTTACGAAGTCGGGTAAGAAATAAATACTAAAGTAAATATTAAAGACAAGTATCAAACAAATAGATCGCAGTATAGTCCGTTAAATAGATGTAGGTAGGAGACACCAGGTGGTTTATAAAGACGTTTTTCTTGTCTCTAGTCCGCTATAGCCACAGTGACGTCGCTCTGTAGGGAGGGGACGAACGCGTATTGGATTTATCGATAAAACAATCGCTATAATTATGTCATAAAATTTCATGAGTCATGAAAATTTTATTACCTAACAATTTGTTATAACATTAATATTATGTAAGACTTCATACTTCCTTTCTCGTAATAAAACTATTTTTTTGTAATTTATTATAAACCTGCCTATTTTTATTAAAAAAAATAACATTTTATACAAAAACGAATGTGATACTTAACTGCAAATTTACCACCAAATACTAGGCAATAAAGCATTTATATTTATTACTAACAAACTTACAAATTGGCAAGAAACCACTAACGGTAAAATATCTAGTAGGACGGACGACCCAATTCGATGGTGGAACACGGAATGGTGGTAATGTTTCACAGAGGGCAACACTTGTCGGCATGCACGTGGGCTGCACGCGACGATGACGATACGATAACGGCGGATATGCGAGAAACGGATTTTTTTACAGTAATTCTTTTAATTGTAATTGTTTTTTGGTACGGAAAATATTAAATGGGACTATTCAAAAATTTAAAGGAAATTTTGATGTTGTATTGAGACCGACATCGTCTAAGAAGTAGCTCCTCCCCCGCCTAAAAAGTACTTAGGTGTACATTAACAATAGTTATAATAAATTCATACGTTTACCACCATAATATCTCACCGCTTTGGGTATCGCCTGGCGAAGTTCTATAATAAGAACTTAAACATCATGCGAGTAGTACAGAAATCTTGTAGGCAGCATACATATTAAACGAGTAGTATATATTGCAGCATAAATTGTATATTTATCCATCCCTTATCCCAACCGTATTGTACAATAAGACAGCAGTTTCCAAGCTTTATCGATGCAAACTGGCATTTAGTCTTCTAAGACCAAAAGGTCATAAGTTTTTTGACTGCATAAACAGAGGTAGCTTTGGCACCTTATCTATACAACCACACTAGTAACAAAACTATTACCACTACATCCATAAAATAAAAACAAATGTATTGCCATCACGCCAACCTCCAAGCACGTTATCACAATTTTCCGCGACGACATAGTTTTTTAACTGTTTCAACTAACATTTAATTATTCGAACAGATGATAAGAATTCATAACCGAGATTATCGGTTCCCTTTGTTACGTGTAGATGAAATCACTAACAAACTAAATAAATTTGTATTACGGGACTGGCAGTCAAAATAATTTAAATGGGTAACAATGAACACTTTAATCATTTGTATTTCGATTTAAGGTCAAGCCGACAAAGGAACTATTAGTCATTGATATAGAAAACAAAAACGCGACTTCTAAAAAAACTTTAGGCAAAAATTACATGGCCAATGTCTCTCTAACAATGGACACGAACCCAATTACACCCCATTTGTTAAGTATATGTAGGTATAGTGTGCTATTAAATGTATACATATGTATACAATACATACTCTCATCACCCTCCTGCTAACACAAACGGGTAAAAAATGCTATCAGTTTTATTTAGTACTAAATTAAGTCGAATAGTAGACAATATAGTCCATTCTGTAACATAAAAATTATAACGCGTAACAAACCAGAGAAAGTTACTATAATTATAGTACCTACTGCTGAAAATTGATATATCACGTGTGTGCCGCAGCCGCCGGCCAAAACACCAATCTCCATTCGGTTTGGTAGGTACTATAGCACCGTACTGGCCCCAGGCAAACGGAACAATGCACTACCTCACAGTAACTGTACGTAAAATAAAAAGATTGCGGACAATCGTTTTATCTGTAACGCGTATTCATGCTTTTCGCATTTTATTGCGAAAATTTTGAGCCAATCACACGATCCATGATCACGAAAAAAGCTTTTGAAATTTGACACAAAACACGCATGATGAAAACCAACAACTTTACATCTTGTTCATAAGAGGGGGACTTAAATAAAGAGAAGTTTATTGTTTATCGACACAAGACTATCGATAAACAATCTCGAACCGCTCTATCGTAGACACGGGGCATGTATCAATTCAAAGTATGACAAATATTGTTTTTACTGCACACGGAGCGAGCCGAGATTCTTGAGAATACCTGCCGGGGATATTTCACGATGGCTACGTAATTTAATTTCAATATTCTGTTGTGCTTTAAAGGAAAATAATGCGGGGGATAGATACGACGGAGCCGCTTGCAGCTCTGTGAAATAAATAGCAAGATTCATAAGCTATTTTTATTTATGGCTAGAAGTTGGAAACTAACATCCTGCCATAGTACCTGCTTACCAATTATATGCAAAAATTATAGGTAACCATGACACCACCCAATAAATGTATTTTGGGTATCCTCCTACATTGGCTTTAGTTACAGCTTAGCGCTATAATTATCGTCTAAACAAAGAAGAGAGAAACTACGTAAAGTCCGTTTTTAAATTGTCTTATTTTTAAATCAAATATTATTTCCAATAATTATTTTTAACGCAGGTTTCGTGAATTAAGCGAATGTGATATTGGAATAATGAATAATATTAAATTATGACTTTACTCATGTTCTTATCACTTCGTACGTAGCAAGCTTCACTGGAGCACATACCTGTAACAAAATAAAATAAATATAGAACATTTCCCATCAAATCAATCAATATTAAAGGTTGCTAAACAAATTTAAAAAAGGCACGGTTCTGTAAAGGATAGTTGGCTAGGTTAGGTTCGTTAGGTCGCTTCTTTAATCCAAGAAAAAGGAGGGACCCCGCGTGAGCGGGGTCCCGCCGACACTGTGACATATAATTAAAAAGTTCATAAAGAGTTGCGTCATATACGGACAATTGTTGCCAAAATCACATTAGTTAGAGTTGCCAATTTTGATGTACAATAAAAAATACTGATTGAAAATGGGAATTTCTTAATGGAAAAATCGTGACTTTTTTATTTGTTAGTCAAATACCAACCGAAACGGGTCTTAACTGTGACATAGTAGTTCGTTTGTATAAAACTTTATTACATTTACCGGTACTAAGGTTAAATTATCAATAATCACCGACAAATGTGATTAAGTTCTCACATTTACCACTGTTTCCGGTAATTATTAATAATAGTGAACAATTATTCATAATTACCAGTTATTCAAATTTACCGTAACATCTACACAGACACAGTATACACAAACAGAAAAATATTATTCACCATCAATATGCCAACTAAATCTATCAAATGAAACTACGTGAAACAGCCGATCAACAATCATAGTTCCAATTTTTCATCACAAGCAACCCTACATCCAACCCTCACCTGTACAAAGACGGTCGAATCGACCCACTTTGAATATCAAAGTGTTTGTACACAACAATCTCGGCCCCCGCTGAGATGTACACTGTACATTGTACAATGTACACACGGCATAGTTCTTGCAGCGTAATGTTTGCTGCTTCTTAGGCAATTGTAAACAGGGTTCTTTTGTCGCATTCTTTACAAGCCCTTAATCTTTGCCAGCTTTGAGTTTCCTTACATCTTCATTATCAGCGCATCTACATATTACACTGAGAGTAGGAGCTAAGAGAGCCTGCACACTGCCCTCGTTTGTAAAAGAACTGTGAAGCGCTCCTTTACTTCGAGCCGAAAGTGGATGTCGAATTCACTTCAAAGGCGGCCCTCAACTTGCTAAGTTTAGAAGAAATGAATTATTTCAGAGTAATGTCGATTTGAATATCCATTTTAAATAGGTTATAAAAATGTCTATTAAAATTGCAATGATAATAAAATGAACGCATTAAAAAATGTTGTTAAATAAAGATACATAGTAGATTTCGAATATATATTATATGAGAGAATAATCTGAAGCGTATAATATTGCCACGAAGCAAGCAACTTCACGTAACTACATATCACGTAACATTGTATTTCAGTAGAAACATATCAAACCTAATAGCGCTTAAGAATCAAACTGTTTCACTTTAGTAACACGAAATATTTCTATTTCGAGTTTTCGACCAATGAACGAACGAATTCCATGATATCTACGTTTATTTCATTGTATTTTTTTACAGTCCACCGTCGCTGTTATCGCGCAGATTCTGAAAATTCCTTTGTACCCCACAAAGGCGGTATCGGCCCGCTTTGAATATCAAAGTGTTTAGTATGTGTAGGGTGTACAGTTTCGTATCGTAGGAAAACACACTGTTTGTATACTTGTGGGAAAGAAATATTGTTAAAACAGGTGACATATTCGTATAAACATCCTATACCTATCTTGCCTTGACGGACCGTTCAATAGGTCTTAGATTCATTACCCAGCGAGAAAATTTGAATTACAAATTAAATTTTCTGTTACCATTCTTCAGTTTCGGAAGATTCGTTTGAACCATTTGCGATTTTGTTAATGTATAAATTATTTCCGACTACTATAATTTTAGCTATGTTAACAGATTTTGGCCACAGTTACACTAGACTTAAAAGAGCTATAGTGGAAGAGTTCAGGGAAGCTATGGGCTGTGTGTATGTGTGTGGTGTGTATGTGTGTTGGGCGTTTTTATGAGCGCTCCGTAGCCGCCGGTAACACGGCCAGTTAATTGGAAACAAGTCTTGCTTGATTGGATCCTGGTGACAGGATAGAGTTACGGCGAGAGTTCCGTGAGCTGACGGACTAGAACGGATCCATTTTTAGGGTTCCGTAGTACCTTAGGAACTTTATTATCGCAATGTTTTTTGAGCTTATCTATGTTTAAGTCCATTCCTTTAACACGCTTTACAACTGAAACGGCTTGACGCATTTTAACATGGTGTGGTATCACTGGATTTTCCCTGACATAAAAAAAAAATTAGCAGTTGGCTTTCTAGTTTTTCTATTCATTAACTTGTTGTCTTCTCTTTCTAACAATTTTACATCCTGCGGCAAGACTCCAAAATAGTTTAATTGTACCGAGGGAAATTATTAAGCTAGTCGCAAAGTTTTAAAGTAAATATGCTTGTCAATGTCAAAAAAGTAACAGTAGGATTCAGGGAAGGAATCAGTATCGCTCTAGTGAACAAGCACCCTAAACATTCTATACGCGATCATTCACAAATCCTCAAACCTCTTGTCTAAGTCAGGAGATGTTACAAGTTACAACAGGTTAATTGGAAACAACTCAACCTTGATTGAAATCGAACGGACAACAAGGGGGCTTCACTATCAACGTTATAGGCTGAGGGCCGGCGAGCGAAATCAAGGAGGTCCTTGTTAAATTATTAGTAAAGTTGCGCGTTAATTGAATGCAATTCACCCTCGATTGACACCGAATGGACACGGTTTGAATGCAATCAATTTTATAGTCCAGGCGCTGGCGAGCAATTTCAAGGTAAACCTTGGCGAAGGTATTTCAATATTAGTAAAGTTGCAACGTATTAATTGGACACAATTCGCTCTTGATTGACATCGAATTTACACTGTTTGAACAGAATCAATTTTATAGCCCAGGCGAGACTGTTATGAAGGTATATTGGCGAGAGGTTTAAATCATGATAGAGTAATTACAATATTCTATTACCGAAAACCGTAATTTTTTTTTTTTATAAATACGAAATAAAGGGTCCCATAAAACACAAATCAACGGCTTTAAAACACACATTTACACATTAATTGTAGGTACAATATAAAAATAAAGTTATAACTTAACTTACGTAAAAGGTAACTAATTTTCAATGTAACCTATCAAAGAAACTGGTATCTGTGATCTATAACCAAGATTTTATCTTTACGCAACACTCACAAAAGCTTCGCGAATAAAAATAAGCGCATATCCGAAACCGCACCAAACTTACGAAGCAGCTTTTACAACGACACTTTTCGAATTTATAATATACCATAAATAGACAATAAATATGAAACCGCAGAGGAGAACGGGGTAGGCATAAACTTTGGAAAAGATTCAGGCATTGCAGTCCCAAATCCTAGCTTAGTAACACACGGAAGTTTTCCAACAGTCGTAAATATTACCTGCAGGGTTGACGCTTCGGGAAATCGATGATTGAGAATGAGCGATTTATAAGCGTTTATTTTTTTGCTGTTGACGTGGATGACGATCTACTCATGGTTCGACTGCAAATGTAACAAGGAACCCCCGTTTCCTCTAATTTCTGTCAAGGCCGGCAACGCACTGGTGATGCCTTTTTGCTGATTTCGATGTATAACGGTAATCATTTAAAATTAGGTAGATCGGCTGTTCGTTTGTTGAGTAATTACATTGAAAAAATATTAGTATCTTTGCTACAAGGTCGTCATATATTACGTCATTATTTAAACTTTGCTGACATAATTTGAATAGATACTTATTTGTCAAGTATGTATGATGTATTTGAAGTGATGTAGCTACCAGTATGGTATTTCTCAAGTATTCCACCAGTTTATAGACGTTACTAACAAAGTTACTGCCGCGGTTATGTTAACTACTCCAGACATACTTAACTATGTTTATATCATACACATTTTATAGCTGCCATTTCACCAATAAAACAACTTTGTATACACTGTAGAATGTATTCTTTTCTCAACTCAATTTACTGACAACATGAAAATGATGATGACGGTGATGACGACAATAACGATGATGATGATTAAAGGTAGCAATTTTCAGGTACATACATAATGTTTTAGTGAGGCTTGATAACTCTATAGTCTATACTTTAATGTATAAAATATGATGACATATACTAGTCCTACGCAAAAATCTATAACCGAAAAAAATATTTTTTTCAGAAGAGCCCAAAGAAAAGATCTAAACACTTAAGTGGTAGTTTCCGAGTTATACTCTATTTAGTATACTGTATATGTAGGCTACGGTAATACAGTAACAAGCCAAGCCGAGTTTGATTACGAAGGTTGTATATGTTGTCAAATCCAAAAACCTTGCCCACATGGAATCGTAGTGCAGGGATGTAACAGCTTCTACCAAAAGAAATTCCAATCAACCAACTAAACTACAAGCGTCAACCCTAGCATCGCCAAACCCCCATGGAGCATATTTTCGTATATTTATTCCCGAAGTTTCAACCCGCCCGTGGCCGTAGCGCACTCTATAATATTTCGCCCTCGCCCGGGCACCGAACGGCGCAGTGCTAGTATCGGCGTTCGCGTGACGTGCGGCGCTTACCGCCCACAAATACTAAATTCGTTTGTAATATGGACAATAAAGTGTCTTGTATAGAGGATGCTAAGCTATTGTAGAGCTGTTGGTAAAGGATAACAAGTGATATATGTAGAACTTTAACATCATTCTGATATATGTGTTATTCATGTTATAAAACCGACATAATAGCTTGGATATAGAAACTAAAAGCTCAAACTTTTAATTG
>LGAG01000459.1:399833-421449 GCA_001278395.1 Lerema accius
ATGTTTATATCATACACATTTTATAGCTGCCATTTCACCAATAAAACAATTTTGTATACACTGTAGAATGTATTCTTTTCAACTCAATTTACTGACAACATGAAAATGATGATGACGGTGATGATGAAAATAACAATGATGATGATTAAAGGTAGCAATTTGCAGGTACATACATAATGTTTTATCAAGGCTTACTGCCTCGATAACTCTATAGGCTATACTTTAATCTATTTGAAGATTATCACTTCTAGTCCTATGCAAAAATCTATAACAGACAAAAACATTTTTTTCAGAAGAACCCAATAGAAGAGATCTAATACTTAAGTGGTAGTTTCCGAGTTATACCTACTCTATTTAGTATATTGTATATGTAGGCTACGGTAATACAGTAACAAGCCAAGCCGAGTTTGATTACGAAGGTTGTATATGTTGTCAAATCCAAAAACCTTGCCCACATGGAATCGTAGTACAGGGATGTAACCTACGAAATAAGAATTCCAATCACCCAACTAAACTACAAGCGTCAACCCTAGCCTCGCCAAACCCCCATGGAGCATATTTTCGTATATTTATTCCCGAAGTTTCGACCCGCCCGTGGCCGTAGCGCACTCTATAATATTTCGCCCTCGCCCGGGCACCGAACGGCGCGGCGCTCTAGTATCGGCGCTCGCGTGACGTGCGGCGCTTACCGCCCACAAATACTAAATTCGTTTGTAATATGGACAATAAAGTGTCTTGTATAGAGGATGCTAAGCTATTGTAGAGCTGTTGGTAAGCGACAACAAGTGATGTACGTAGAACTTTAACATCATTCTGATATATGTGTCATTCATCTTATAAAACGGACATAATAACTTGGATATGTACACAAAAAGCTCAAACTTTTAATTGTCAACTAAGGGGACAGATCTCAAGGGCTTAACAACATGAGCCTCGTCAGCCAGTAAGGGTAGCCGATGTTCAAAGGTAGGTAGAATAAGGAAAATTTTATTTATTAAAAGGTTTTTTTTCTATAACATGTATTTTAAATGTATTTTTGGAAATTATGAAATCTTATTATAGCCAAGTGTAAACATAGATGTATGGTTGATTTGTGCATACTCCATCACCCTGATAAATCACGATTGGTGCGGAAATTATGGAAGTTTGGCCAACACAAGGGTAGGAAGTTGTAACGCCTTTCAAAAACCTCCTATATAGTACAACGTGCCGTAAAAAGAAATAATTAACTCACATTACAGACATTATAGCTTTCTACTAGCAAGACACAACACTGGATTCGAACCTAATGCAAAAGATGAAAGTACCCACCAAAGGGAATTAACGATCGTTTCTACATGTTTCGACATAAAGCGATTTAATGTAAGCACAAACATTTGCCATTACTAACAGTACTAAAACTGTCCTTTTATAGCCTTATCTAAGGGTCGGTACACATGCAAATTTGAAGCGTAAGTAGTTTGTGACATATACGATCAAAACATACTGAAATAGTGCCTTAGGCATTTACGATGCTCTGCAAGCACTGATAACTATGTTTTATAATATAAACGCTAGATGCATACATAACAGAGTCGGTCTTTGAATAGCCAGTATACAACAAAAGCGATGCATCCTTGACGGTCAGCAATACATTGGTGACGCTTCTGGTATTGCTAAACTTAAGTGTAACACGCAGGTCGTTGACTATTATTTAAAAAGAGAATTCCGTGTTAGGGAGAACAAGGTGTAAAGGTTCCAGGTATACTTAGGTCCCATAAAAATCTTAAAAGTCTTAGAATTCATTTCATTGTACCTTATTTGAGTTAAAACTAATGTATTACTAACAAAAATCTTTAAACTTTAAATCGATTAGGTCACCACAACTCGCTATAAAATAGTATGAAGTGGGAAGCATTAAGGCTAGTGCATAATGGTAGTAATAAAAATGAAGCAATATCATAATCGAATAAAGAAAAACAGATAACCGTAACATGCATTGAATATTCTCCACAATCGTCATATCGCTTCGTAGTTGTCATCGTATCGTTCGCATCGTCGACGATGCTTCGTTGGAGAAGTGGAGAAGCATTAATACGCATCGGATGAAACCCGATTAACCCCATTCACCGGGCGATGTAGGTCGAGGACACACTGCTGGATATTAAGTGTATGTATGATGGATTACACACGACATGCTATACGAATGCCGTATGAATAAATGCACGTCATAAGACGGTGTTATGTTACTCATTGAGTTTGAGGGCGATGGCGTGAGTTTGGTTTTTAAATTAGGGTTGGCTACCCCAAAGTGGGGCATTGCCAACGGGATCGTGTTACTAAGATTTCTAAGTTTTTCCGACTGTCATAGGGCTCTTTTATTCGACATATTTTCGGAACGTTACACATTTGAAATTTTTATGACTATTTTATTCTCAATTGCGTATAGCTTTCAAGGTATAACGGAATTCCTCGCACAAGAATATGCTATTTCTACAAGATATTGCATGAATAAAAGTCACTTTGTTTGACCTATTTTAAAATATCAACCTACATTCTTGCAGTTTCCGTTACGATACTTAGGGCCTAACGTAATTAACACCAAAATATGATTAAAAAGCAAAGGGTAAAAACACCAGTTACCAAACATCATTAATCATTCCAACATTACACCGGTTTTATGCAAATAAACACACCAAAGCCTCCTTTGTTTGCTTTTTTCAATATTTTTTACGCTTTACCGGACGTTTGTCAAGCTTTTCATCAGGTAAGCCTTTATTGTAGATGTATTTAATAAATAAATATATATTAATTAACCTATAGTTAGCGTCTTTCTGGTAAATTGTGAATAAACGAATGTTGTGAAGCCTTATTAAATATAATATGAAATTGTGAAAAAACACATATTTTAACTGTACTTGAAAAAACTTTTTAATATGTTAGTGAATGTATTCTGAAATAAAATTATTAAAAATCAAATTTAACTAAATTCATCTATGTTTAACAGCTTAATAAAACCTATTCAACTCAATTCCAACATAAACCGTTATTCGCATAACGCGTGCATCAAACAAACATCCAAAATGAAGGGTAAATAATTATTTGTATGCTAAATGCAACAGGCTTCCGCGATAAATATTCATAAAATTAGTTTACCGTGAACATGATACGTTACGCATAAATCAATAATTGAATAATTTAATTATCGTCGTATCAATGAACGGCCCGTATTTGGGACGTGCACCTTGCAACGGTGTGTGATTTTAATCAATTGAATAACAGACATTCACCATACTGACTTGATCGTCGTGAATTATTGTCAAGAGGTAAGTAGTAAATTGTATGTTAGTGCAATGAACTGAGTCAAAAATGTCCAAGCCTCGTGTTTAAAACAAAATTCTGCAGAAGGATAAAAACATTTGTGATAAATTTTGTATTACTTGTATCTTGGCTATTTACTGTTATCATAGATAGCGTTGTAGTTTGTTTATACTGAATTTGGTCTCTACCAAATAAATGTAACTACAGTCAATAATTCGATGAACTAGTTTGCAAACTTCATGTAACAAAATTATACCAAAACTTATGCATTGTAGTTCTTCGCATCTCACTATCATAGTATGAATGCAAATGAAATATTTCCTTCCATTCGACGTAAAGCTATCAACTTACATACGAAGAATATAAAGCGAAATACTTATCTATGAAATCTTAGTCCCGTTACAAAAAATAGTCATCTACACAACATTTGCGGCAACTTCCGTTTACTAACAAAACACTATCGATTCCCGACTATTTCCGTCCGTGGTTGGTACACGTGATTAATAGTCAATGAGCCGACTATGATTAACTATTCTCGATCGTCGCTAATTGGGCATGGTGCGCTGGTTGGCTGTCGTCGACGCCTATTTACTTGCATTTCTATTATGTATAGAACGAAGGAAGCTTGGAAGTAAACAAATCGATTGAAGATAATTATCTAGACAAACAAACACGTTAAAGTTTTCGATGTTAACGTGAATGTGGAAACCTATAAATATTGAGTAATCATTAATAGAAAAAAAAAGAAAAACTCGACTGCTAACTCTTCCGCAATGCAAGACAAAGACATAAATAAAATAAAAATTAATATATATTTAAAAATCCGTGAGCAAAATTATCTATCATTATTGTATTTTTCAAACAACGACCGACAGCTCAATCCACCAATACATATAAATAGAAGATGCATTCAATTGAAATCCACACTAAAACATCAAACACTACAAACCGAACCGGAAAATCAAACAAACAAACAAGTTCTCAATCAAATTGTCAAAACTTATTTCAATAATCGACTCGAAGTACGTTATATTAATATCTAATGTGTAAAGTTGAGAGGCTCAGTCGAGTCGGTAGCCTCCCCCGGGAACTGAACCTACACTGGGTACTCCCTGTTTTTCTTGTTAATTACAGGCTGCTTGACCCTTGCGTTGGCATCGCCAAGTTTGGTCCCGGAGGTCTACGAACCTAGGAGCATCATAACGCAAATGTAACATGGATTACCTCTAAAATAATCTGTCTGAAATGCCTCGTGTTTACTTCGAATACATATAGGGAAAAGACTAAATGTCTGTTTCTTATTATTTAAATAGAGTACTTTCTTTCTTGCTTCTATCTGATGGTGACCACTTGCCATCACGAGGCTCGTCTACTCATGTACCGGCTGTTTGTTTAATACATGCGACACCGACACGACATTGTTACGACAACTACGATAACAGGTGCAAATGCATACCTTTAACATGGGAGTTTTGCGGTCTTTCAGTTTGTTTGCTAATACTAATTACCATGGTCAAGGCTTGTCTACCCGAACGACATGCTATTAATACAAAAAATCTGATTTTGCTAATGTATAAGTCATATCTTTTATCTTAAAATTTTTACCAAGTAGGTAATATTGATGACGCTGACAATAATTGACGATAATATTGATGACTTCATAAACAAGTAATCATGTGAGTGTCTATAAAATTACAGATTCTCATAGATTCTACAGAAAGTATGGCACCCTTTTATTAAAACAACACACACAAACACAACGCTCAGTGAATAGTGTCAACAGTCAACACACAAGAGAAACAAACTGGATAATAATTTGGTGGCGCAGTATTTCACCATCACATCTGAATGTGAGCCATTTTTCCTCAAACCTTTAATCTCTGCGGAGCGCGGTGTACATGATCACTCCATTTGGTTGTTGCGGTCAGCGGTACTCAACCTTTTACATTACTTTTAGTCGCCACATACGTATGTTCATAGTTAATGTTGGTTGCAGAGCCATAAGAACAAACTGTTTATGATTTCAGGATTATGTAATAAGTAGTAGGATTATATAAAGTTTTAGTAATTAACTTTTAAGGTATAGATAATTTTACCATATTATACGAGTACCGTCGGTGTTAATCTATCCTATTATTTTAAAAGCATTTCCACTTTCCGTCACTTTATACGAATACGTATATCTTCTACAAAAGTACGCTGAGAACACGTCAAAACGCTCAATTTTGATACGCAAAAATCTCTTGCAAAATCCCTTATCCAAGTTCCCCTACAAATATGACTTAAACTTTATCCTCATGCCATCTTACTTTCCATAGCATCCGCCATCGAAGTATCCTACAAGCCACACGAATCTACGCCGCGTTTGCACGAACAAAATTGTAAAATTCTATTCGGTTTCCGCGATTATCGGACACTACGCCGTCCGATATCGCGCGATCGAGTGGCGCCCGCCGGAAACGATTTGTCAACGGCCGTTTGTGGACCGACCCAGCTTGATACATGAGCTAGTTGCTCGATTAGATCCATATTATGTGTGCAAGCTAGAAAGTTGAACTCGATCGGTTGTATTTAAAACTGGTTAACCGCAAATAGACGTAGAATAATCAACAGCTGTTCTCTATACTCTATCTGGATAGATATAAGGATTTACTGCCTAACAACTTTGCACGTAAATATGTAAGGTATCTCCTGAAGTTTTATTAATTCCTTACTTTTACAGTTCTTCGTTCGCAAATTTCATGTATCTTTAGTAAATGTTCATTATATTGGACAACCTTTTTGGTGTTTTAAAAACTTAAATAGTTTAGCTGAGTCCTTGAAGCTTCCCAACTAAAGCACCACCTACCAATTGTGGTAAAATCAGTCTAACTGTGGTCATAATACTCTATAACTCTTAGCACCAACTACCAATTTTGGTTACATCAGTTCAATTGTGATCCTAAACTATACTCTATGACTCTTAATTACTAGCTAGCTGAATGGTTCCTCTGATACAAGATCCTGCAACGTGATCGATTGGGACTCTAATCCTCAAACGACTACATTGATACCTGCGCTAGTTCGATTACTATCAAGTATCAAGCGGGCTCGGTCGCTGTATACCGGCGACAACAAGTTTTGATCGTCGTCGCGTAACGTAACGTGTCGTTAAGTGATTGGCTTTGTATCGGACGGGCGCGGTACATGTTGATACTGCGTTGAGTGTTCATCGCTTTATGAGTATTACACCCTTCAACATTTATTTACTACTAGCCATCGCCTGATCGGTTGCGTGAAGTCTGATATCAAAATTGAACCTTAAATAAAACTTAAAATCTTTATAGTCTGCGGGATTTGATAGTTTTTTCACGATCTCCATACGAATTTTACTTCACTGTTTCAACAACAAATGTGTAAAACTATTGATAAATCCACTAACATTGTATAATGTAACTAAATTTTAAAAGTAAAGCTATGTGTATTATAATAAAGTCTTACTCGACATTTTTTGTGCAAACATAGATAAATAATTTTCCATTTCAGCACACACATACCTGAAACAAACAGAAAAAACAATAAGTAAAAAAAAAATCCAAACATTACAAAAAATTTAATACTATCCTTCGATATTAAGTAAACGTAGATCATAAGACCCCAACGTTTTCACCAACCATCATAAATAAAACAACCTATAGTTACATATCACATCAAGCATCAAACCACACAGGTATATAAATATAAATCGTGTCCAGTTGTTGCCACCAACCGCTCGCTATAATTCATCTGTCACAGACACCGTAACTACTACTAGGTAGTACACTAACACTAGCTAGTAACTCATAACAGCTTGTCGTAACATATGTTGTGTCGCGTCCACTCGTGTCACCAATCAACTGATAAGAAACGACGTAGTTATTAAACTATTAGATCGTTCGTGTGATCCGGCTCGAAGGACTAAGTTGTCGTATAGAATAAATTGTTTTCATAGCTTTTCCGTCTAACTCTAAAGACGAAAGAATTAAATGAAAATTATAAAAGCTATCAATAATCCAATCGTATTCCAAAAAATTAAAAAAGTATTTTTAAAAATTAATATTTCAGAGCCGTTCAAATATAATATTATCGGTACATCCCGTTACGTCCATTACGTTGCATAATACGGACGTCTCTTAATATTCGGATCATTACTTGCACCGGTTGTCAGCGAATCGTAAAATTGAATATTAGCCCCATTTCCGGACGGGCGGCGAGCGAACGAGCTACGTATTGAAAGACGAATGACGGCAGTGAATTGGCGAATGGTCGACCGAACCAATTCATTTAACTTGTGATTTTGGGTTCCACCAACAGCAATGCAAGACATACCTACGTTTATCTATTTAATACTTGACAATATACATACATATGTTCGTACCGACTTACATATTGATACATTTGTATAAACCTTAAGACTACGATATTACATTATTTTGCAGACTAAAGATATCATATTGCTTTTCAGATATAAACAGTATTAAACAGGCAGGCCTCTGCAAAATATCCCATAAAACCACTTCAATTTTGGTCAAAAGTATGCTACTATATTATTAAATACAAAAAACATTTCATCGATCCTTAAGCAATAACGAATGAATAAGTTTAATCAGGCATTTCGTCGAAATCGTAACCAACATAAATAAGTTTGTTAACGGTCGAATCATTCGCCAAGCGAGCGTAACGCGGCCATAACGTTAAGATTCTATTATTGAAGTGCTACAAGCTACACTGCGTTCCTTTCGAAACCGGGTCCGGAACTCCCGGAACTCCCGGAACTCCCGAAACTCCTGAAACTCCCGGAAATCTCGAAACACCCGAAACTCCCGAATCTCTAATATAACCCGCGCCACCGACACTTCTTATCACTCGGCCACTGAGCCCTGTCCGTTAGATATCTGACACCCTGTTGTTTATGTCGAAAGTGGCAACCCTTGAACGCGAGGTGAAATCAGGGTTACCACATCAATTCTGTTTATTGTGGAAACGAGAGTACAGTGTACGTGCTCGGGTTCCTTCAACGGACATAAAAGCAAGAGATGTTGTAAGGAAGAAGTATTCCAGCAATTTTATGTTATAAGTAAAATATACAAGTACATTTTTGATGGACTCACTCGTTGTATCAGTGTTTCTCTAAATTGTATATTTATTTATTTTATTTTAAGTGTTAATTGTTGAAGAGAAAGAGGAGCGAACCTTAGCTATGAATGGCCTAAACTACAGCCAATATCCTGGTAAACGATCATACGGTACATTAATGGTTTCTGACACTCATCACTCATGGGTAACATCAAGGCATAAATCACGTTTCGGCGGCTAAATTGGAGAACCCGTCTTATTGGCTTTATAATATAACCGAAATAGGTTAAAAATCACGTTAATCTTAACAACAAACATCACTCATACACGTAAACTTGATTAAACAATTAGTAACTTATTATAGGTACGATGCAAAAACACAAACCCTTAGCCACTCCACGTAACCAACTTCGCTTGCTCGCAGTTTCACCGTCCACCATTCACAGTAATAGTCGGAGCCGTTGCACAATAAATCTAAATCACACCAGAAAAAAATCCCTCACGACATTTCAGCAGCGATTGACAGCCCTGCACGGCCCGTAAGAGGTTTTCGTTGTTGGTGGCCGTGCGTTTAGATCGAAAATACGTTATTGCCGACACTTTGCGAGGTGGAAACGGCACCGCCGGGGCGACCGGGACGGCCGGGCCGGCGGGGAGGGCCCGCTCCTCGTCCAGTTTAGAAATAACTCGGTGATATGATTTATGTTTCGCGGTCGCAATTATTCGCGTCATTCTGGAAAATGAAAAAGGCACCCCTGCCCTGTCGAACACGCAGGCTTTGAAGTATAAAACTGTATAGGCTATATAAATTAACTTCAAACCGTTTAAATATCAATAAAATAATACTAGAACTTTTTCTTACATTACTGTAAGTATTGAAATTGGCTTCATCTAACTTTGTAACTACAAAAGCCCATACATAATCTATCTATCTATCCTTACAACTGAGAAAGCTAAGAGGCTAAAGGCGTATGCGTAGTGCATAACCCTACACAGATTGAAGTAGAAGTTAGTTACTAAAAAAATGAGAAAATTTTCTAACCTAAAACTACTAAACGTTTAAAACCTAAATGCAGGTCAAGCCGATAACAAAACCTAAGTCTCACGAAAGAATACACAAAGAAAATACGTTACGCAATTCTTCTTGAAACTTTGCATCTCGGCAAATTCTTGTAACACTTGTGGAGTCGCTGGGGAGCTGCAAACTTCGCAAAATACTTAAGTAAGCCACGGGAATGACTACAAAGTTCCCCGTATTGAAATAAAATATAAAACGGGCAACTTTCAAGACGAACAATGCCATTGTGCAGAATTGAAATTTCACATCAGTGTACCGAATGAAGGATATGGTATTGTGTAGGAATTATATGGAGCAGATTTGTTGTATATTCTGATATGTATGTTTGAAAATTTTGTGTTTGCTTCGTTAAATGTGCGCCAATATACTTTACAGTTAATCATTATAGTAGTAGATCATCACAATCAATCAATTATGGTATAGTGATTTCTATGTTACTTACTGTTAAGGAGGAATTAATGATGATTGGTAAAAAATCTTACGTAAGTTAATTTGTGATTACTCGGTTATTTCATGTAGTATGTTTGGTATTTTAGAAGAGAGACCAAACAATTGACGTCAGAGTTTCGTTTGGTGTTTAGCCAAGTGCATTATGAGTAGGCAAGTTTGGTACAGCGAACTTCATGGACCTAATTTACTATCGTTTCTCCTATTGACTGACGATAAGCATTAGTATAGCCTTTCGTCGTTAGTCAGCCCATGTATCAGCTGCTTCTATAAAAAAGTGAGAGAATTCTTTCTGGCACACTTTATCATAATTATCATGAAATCTGACTAGCATATTAATTTTTAAGCAAAAATCATTATCAAGCAGTCGTAAGCAGCGTTCCATAAATAAACGATTAATAATTTTAATAACAAGTAAGTATTATTCATTAGTAGGTACATTATTGAAGTCGGGAGATGTTTATAGTTAATTAATTGTAAAACTCGCAATCTTCTTCACTATAAATTATTCATAATTCCTAACCTTATCTTGTCGAGATTCGAGATGTTGTTTCTGAGAGCGAGTATTTTATAATTAAAAATTTACTAGTAAATTACTAAATTATAAATATTAAGATGTTATCATTATCATTAACATTAATTTAATTTTAATTTAATTATTATCTCGAGCGAAATAGCGTGTAAGTACAAATGATTGTAATAAGAAGAAATATTTTTGATTACTGGAGGAATTTTATGATTTTTTCTTTGGTCTCTATCTCATAGTCCAAACAACTTAAAGTGTTCTAAAATTCGTCTATTGTGGCAATATACTACACATACAATACTTTATCTATCACATTTCCGATTCAATCTCCAAACCTTAAAAGGTAATACACACAGCAAAGTCGGGTAAATTCGATAGTCAAATTTATAACAAGGTAAATATCATCAAGTTAATATTTTATAAGGCTTAATTCTGTCCCTAAGGCTTTTCTAAGACAGTGTAAAGTATTTAACAAGTTGTAAGGGTCAGTCTTTTGGGAATACATTGCTTTCGGTAGCCAAAGCCTAAGTACTACACCAAGATATAATTTATAATTTTCCAGACTGCTTAAATAAGGAATTAGTTCAAGAGGGACGGGCAAAGGTAAGGAGGTATTACAAGTGTAAATACATATAATAATACAAATATAATTCAACATTCATACTTACATATACATTTAATGCTGCCTATTAATACGCAAAGGCTTTAACAAATGGATGACAAATCTTTTACTGAAAACCGTATCTAATTAGGGTGCCTTTTTTTCGAGATAACTAGCTACATTCGTTTGCAAAAACTATCAAAATTAAAACACAACCTCTCAACCTAAACACATACATACTCGTACATACACATCTCCTATCAGTCATTGGTACCAAGATACCTATTAATAAACAGCAACCACCGACACATAATAAAACCGACTACTCGACTACTTAGTGTAACTACGAGTGACACAGCAGCCGACGCGCACGAAGCGTACCCGGCCAAGTCTCTCCAACAAACAATGGTAAAACTTTGAACACACGCGCGCGACTGACAGATAAAGCCTCTTACTGTTATTGAAAACTTTAGAAATATCCCAGTTGAAAGTTTTCATTGCGGGTATAAAATAAAAAATTCTAAAAACAAGCCAGACTGTCATATTAGATGGCTTGTACGTTGGGGTGAATGGAGATGAAAAACTTTTTTTTGGTTAATTATAATTTTTCTCACCAAAATGTTGCATTATTTCTCTATCTCTCTTCCTCCTAATATATCTATACTTTAGGATGTGAAACAATCTGCATGTATACAGATACATTCCTTGCTCTGTGGAAACAATACACATCGACTCATTAAATCTGGATGCAAGATGTCAATGTTAAAGTTAATTGTCTATCATACCAACGGTTTCTTCCGTCTGACAACTTAGTCCTGTGTCTATCCATAAGACATGTAATAGTGTGAGTTTTGCTTGAAATTCAAAACATGTATTTTAAACAAAATTTTGCTTTTTGTACTTCTCTCCATTGTAATTTATACCTTATCAAACTTTAAACTCGATCAAAAGTTGATCTCTCAACGAATTGACCATATAGATAGACATACCTCTATATAACTATTATGTACTTCCTGATATGCGTGTTACATAGAACCATTAACAGTGTAAGGAGCAGTAAAGTGAATAACGTGTCTTTTTCAACAAAATGCCTTCGTTCGTTCACGAAATGAATTCCTTTCACCCCTTCCATTCCTCTGAGTACTTCGCTCGCTAATATTACTGGGCGGCCGAGTCACAGGCGGCAGCGGGCAGTATCTCTGTTCAAGGCTTTAGCTGTTAGTACATCACAATATAATGTGGATAAGTATTTATTTAACTTAAAAAATAAACAGTCGTTTTATCTAAAGACTGCTTTACACTTCAAACTAAATTTTAGGTACCCTAGAATTAAATATTCGAGGTCAAATGCAGATTAGGTTTTTTCGGTACCCTTTTAAGAATAATTTAGTTTCGTTAGCTTGTGATTTGGCATAGTTAAAGTTCACATGGAGAAGACGTGCAGGAGTATTAAAAGGTTTCAAATAGGAGTCCAAAGTTGAACCCTGTACGTATAAATAAATATAAAGGCTCTATTTATTGATTTATTAAACCAATAATTAGGCTTCTTCAAGCAAAACTATTCCCGCTGATATCTCATGGCTCATATCGCAGTATATTAGCGCTGCGGCTATCAGTATTCCTGTCCCACGCGTTGCTGGCTGAGCGCTAGTGGGTGCTAGTGGGTGCAAATGGGTGCTAGTGGGTGCTAGTGGGTGATACTATGTCGAGCTCACTCCACCACCTCGGCTGCTGGTTGATGGCCCGCTTACATTAACTCGATGAACGAATCCACTCGCTTTGCTCTCAACCGAATTCTGTAAACGAATGCGTCGTTCATATTTGATAAGTTTTTTTTATTCCAAACTAGCCGAGGTTCGAAGGGATTGAAGGTAAATAGTCACCATCATGGCTATCAACAACATGTTTAAGACTTCAAGCCTTGAATCGTGTAATAACGTCATAATTTTAGGTCATAATTTTTAAACGTCGGATTATTGTTTTTATTGTAAAGACTACAACTACAAATTCCTTGAAGTTGTGTATTACAATAGTAATAATACGCCACATTTAAAACCTTTCCTTCAGAATCGAACGCAGGACCCCCTCAGCAGACAAGGTAACCTCAACGAGATCGTCAATACGCAACACGCAGTAAATACGGGGCGCCACGAATATGTCATTACACAAACGACATATTATACTGCGAAATGGAATCGGCGCGGCGGGCGACATGTGCCTACTACATCGTAATAACAGAACATGCACTGTTGTATTATGTGGCATAAATTATGTCCTCATAAGATATCTGTTGGCCTCAAGCCATTAGCGGCCTAACGAAGGTCACGGACCTCTCTATATAATTGCGGAAACGTGCAGCGTACTACACCATAGTGTTTCAAAATGAAATCCAGCAAATGGTAAAACATTCTCAAAGGTGAAGTCTATTAATCTGCATTTGGGCCAGCGTGGTGGAGTATGGCCCCATTACACTGTACCCATGACATTGGGAGGACACCCAAGGCTAGCAATGGAACAGTTATGTGTTATGATGATTATGATGAAATGGTAAAAAGGGTGAAGAAATTGACAACATAAAGAACTGAAGTTCTTATCTATCCCATAGAACTTTTGTTCAGCTCCTATTTAAAATTATAAATGATAAAACCACTAATTCCAAACTTACTACTTTACACTAGCTTTAACATTCCACGCTACTGATTCAAATTTGTAGTTAGTTGCAGTTAATTGCAACCATGATTTTGTTGCTGTACTAATGTTGTTTCTCGAAGCAAAGCGAACGAGTATACTTTAGTTAAAACAATTAAACTCACAAAAGCACTGCATAGTACTGCATCCAAAACTACAAATCAGTTAAAACATAGACTAATTTAACTCACAAAGCAACCCAAAAAGGAAATCTCAATAAAAAACAAACAGAGCCTCCGTTCCCCAATTTCAAACTTCGAATACATTCCGAGACGTCATCTCAACCGCCTCGATCACAAATGGGAAGGCCATCGGCTCGCTCACTCACTCATGTTCCAAATTCAAAATGGCCGATACGTATGTTCGAATCTCGGGGCGGGAATCGCGCGACCCGTAATTTCAAAGACCGGTGTACCCGCAAATTCAGTTAGGACCCTTTCAGATGTCCCGCCGCGGTCTGAGTGGCCGGCTATTCAATGTACACGGCTCCGGGAAATGGAGATTTCTCCTTCTTTACACAGGCGACTTTACCGACGGATACTTAGTGGGGAATTGGGAACTAGAACACCAATAGGTGATACAAGAACGAGGTTTAAAAGCGCCTTAAACTCTAATGCTTTGTACACGTTAAGCTTTAAACAGGTAAACTTCATTTCACCTTCAGATATACTCTACGGTTTATACGGAAAAAACAAAATACTGTTTTCTTCGGAAATTTAATCATATTATTTTCTCAACTTTTTATCTATCCCTGGATTTCCACGAAAATTAAAAATAAAGTTATCCAAATAAGTCAAGTCGTTATCGGGTGTTAAGCGAGATTAACGAACAGTAATTGACTCTTAATATAGATTTCGTTGTGTTCGTTTATTATCTTTTTTAAGCACTAAGTAAATAGGAGAGTAACTATTTATCTTAAACAGCTAGTTAGATAATGCTAATTATCTTAAACTAGAAGTCCCCGGCGGCTTCGCCCGCGTAATTTTCCCGTTTCCGGAATATTTTATTTTGCTGCTCCTCTCCTATTCATCATAGCGTGATGTTATATAGTCTATAAGTTTCCTCGATAAATGGACTATCTAATAATAAAATATTTTTTTAAATCGGTCCAGTAGTTCCTGAGATTAGCGCGTTCAAACAAACAAACAAACAAACTCTTCAGCTTTATAATATAAGTATAGATATAGATATCACAATTTAATGACAGACTAAACAAAGCGGTTAAGATCTATTTATTTTCTTTTTAATACTGATTCGATGACAATACCTCCCTAATACCAACGTCAAAATAATATTCTATACCTATTTATCTAGAATTTCGTCTTGGAATACCGCGACTCGCATAATCAAAGGCTTAGTATCCGCAAATTCCGTTAGTACCTACCTTAGAGTTAGGACCCTTTTGGAATACCGCCGCGATCGTCTAGTGGGGAGTAATTTGCTTATTCTATCTTAGAAATCTATAGTCGAAGGCTAAGGTTGATTTATTCATAAAACATAATACATTTTTTTTCTATACACTGCTACGTCTTACTTCTACATATGTAAAAACGCGTGTGCTAGAACGAGACAAAACATAGTTGCTTTTCAAGATACAATGGTTTAACGTAAAACCCAAATTATTTATTTCTATTGAATTCAAAGAAATATCTAACGAATTAATTAGATTTACTAAACAAGTAACTGAATGAACGCATAATTCAAGTGAAACATTCAACAAATTAAATCAAAATTAATGTAGCGGTTATATTTTATGTCGTCCCGCGGTGTACAAGGCGCGCGTGTAATTAAGAGGCGCTCACAGCTACACACTTCCTGTAGTAGAGGCAAGAGTTAGTGGATGTTCCTCTACACACTACACTACACTACACACTACACTACTGACGATACGTAGTTCTATTCGACGAGTAACATAATAAACCGATTCGTTCAATAGGTACCAGGTTTTACATCTTCGATTCATGAGTATGCCATAAGTTTCTGAAAAATAATTATTGGTTTCAAGAGGACTTTTCAATGTTTATTTGTAGATACCACCAAGATTTATCTGGTACAAAGTCCAAGTTCCCCCAACAGTCACTCTAGTCTAGTCTTATGTCCGAAGAAATCACCTTATAAAGGCCTCTCATACTGATAGCATTGAAGTTCCTACTCGTTTATACTTATATAGAATCACTATGACTGCGTCCATTACAAAATATTTTCATCACTATCACTACTTCATTACTCATAGCTTGTAATTTAAAAAATCCATCACTTTATAATGTTTACATTTCGACGATTTTACTATCATTTCTACTGCATAAAGACAGCAAAATAATTTTCACAAAACTTAGCTACTTGCAACATTACATACACATACCCTATCCAATGTCCCTGGTACTCCTCCCATCCACTAGCAACTATCATGGATAATAAACCTCGAAACATTAATCACAAGTTAGCCGTTAATCATTCCATGGGGCACTTACAAGCATGGTAACTCGTTACAAGTGTCCTCACTTCATACATGCCTAGCTCACTGGCTGGTTTGAAACCACTCCTGTAGTGCCCTCTAACCACATGCAAGTTTTTGTAAGATCCGTTGAGTTGAGTGTAGTGTGTACGTTTTCAGATCTTGCTAAGTTGCTACTTAACCATGCCGAGTGGATTATGAGCTCGAAATGGGAACTTGAGAGTAATCTCTCGTGGTCGTATGACTGTTGCGAGCATGACGAGTTGACGAGTGACGAGTCGATATTCTTTTATATGTCTGTGTAACTGAGTTTACATTTCAGGTGAATTGCAACTCGTAAATTATTGTATCTAGTATGTCGGTACGTTGTGAACGGATATTATGTATCACATAGTATTTATTGAACTTAGTCGATGTAATTTATCCATAGGAGCCGTTCAAGTATTACATAAGCAGATTTATTACAATTATTAACCCCCCATACTCCGTATCAGCAAAATAAGCAAAGCTCTTACCCCCTCCTATGCTTACGTAAACATTGTCATAATTATGCATCTTTCTTACGTAATACATTAACGGCTCCCTAATATAAAAAGCAAAGATTTTTAATAAAAACTCTATTTACTCAATAAAATAAATGAATTTAAAACGTTGAGCACCAATTAAAATTACCAACAAACTTTCTTAATTCCACACTACCCAGCGACATCCCTATTACACACAACCCTATTCTGGGATGAAGGTATCGGGATCAGTTACAGGACGCGTCAAATAGTTCAGATTAATTGTTCCCTGGGGAAACTATGCTGAAGCAAGCTCAGATAAAAAGACCCATTCGATTTAATCTTTAAGGTAAGAAAGAATACATGTTATGATAGTAGGACATCTAGATTATTAATGTCTCCCGATAATTCGTTCATATTTTTATGACGCACGTTACATAGTATGGTGTATACTATACGTCATACAGTAAGTAGGTACGGGTATTTGCTGCAGATTAAGTAGAATTTTCAAAATAAGGTTTAAAAACTATGTCAATCTATTTGAAAACGATAAATTCAAAAGTTACAAGCTACACACGAATGAAAAGCCTATTCATTCCTCTTTAAAATCCCTTAAACCCAAACACATTTCAAAATTCATCTAATTTCAAATTCAGGGTGGTAATAAAGAACAAAGGTATTCGAATCAGTTTCAGATCGAAATAGTTTTAATCATTCCGAGGGCGGTCTCAGCGCCACCTATCGGAAACTATTCACAACTCGCGACGCCCCGGGTTGGATTAGTTGACAGTTTGCCTTTAAGGGTCACACTGGACCCTTGGAGGCCCTTCCAATGACCGCGGTCACATGTAAAATGTGTCACGTATGTTCTTTTAGTTAAAGCAATTAATAAGTTATTCCAAAAGCGTAAGTGTACCTACATACTCTTCTATTAAAATTGAAATTATAATATCGTTTTCTCTTCGTATCCGTGTAGTATCTGATGAACTCATTTTTTTATAAGTAGTGTGTCGGAAAGGTCGTTTATAATTGAGAAGAAAAATTAAAAAAAAACTTTTTATATAATTTTTTAAACTAATGCCGACCCGGATGGCGAAATGATTATTTTGCTGGACTGTCGTTCAATAGGCCTTGGTTTGAATGATGAATTTTAATATTTTGTTCTTGATCTGATCTCGTTCTTGATCTAATCTGTGTGTGTTTCTGTGTTGTCCATGGCATGGCATAGATCGAAATAAACACATATCCAACAAAATACTCGTAAACGGCGAGAAGAATAAGAGTCAAATCCACTTATTCCATACTTTTTTTTCCAGTAAAACCTAACATCTGAACAAAACCATTTGATCACATACAATTGCATACATTATACATAGTCCTAGTCCACAAATGACGAACAAACACAGCTAGCGATGTTTAACGATCGCCACTCCTTGACAGCGCTGTGTAAACTGTGAGGCGATGACGTCATCGTGGAAGCCTCCAACGGAAAATTTCACGTGCCTTTCTGCGAACTATAAGCGACGTATGAATGTGTTTTTATTATTATGGGTGCTAACTGCTAACACACATGCTGATAAGAGAGCATGCTCTTTAGCTTACTAAAATTAAGCATTGTTCGCAATTATTCTTTAGTAGTAATAAGCACGCCTTTTTCGCTTCCATTACACTTATTTAATCTAACTTCAAAATAAGCATGCTTTTTAGCAGCAATCTTTTGAACATACTTTCTAATTAGTAGCATTTGCTTATTGCTAGTCCGAAACTATATCCGCCACTCTTTTTACTACACTTTTGCATCATGATCGGAACATTTGAAAAGCTTAACTTCTCCATAATCGGACTTGGATCTCCAAAGAGTATTTTAGGAAAATATACTTCCTATTTACGTGAATCAATTATGTACTAGTAAAATACTAGTAAAGCTACAGGCTACCACTTGAGTCAGTCGGCAGGAAACGTCAAAACACGAGTGGAAAAATTCATGCTCCAACAATGAGGAGACGATAGCAAAGTCAACACCCTTCGATTGTTTGTACACAGTAATTAAGGTTTGTACACAAAGTCGATGGGGAACATTGGTGAGTGTACAAATAGTGTGGGTTTAATGATGTTGAGAGATATACTCCGAATACTCATACAATACAGTACATACTATTGTGTAAATGCGAAAAAACTGAAGTTATGCTGTTGTGTTCTACTGCTAAGTACTTACTATTGTACGATTAAATTTAAAAAAAAGTTTTTAAAATAAGAAAAGTCCTGTAAGTACATCCTATGGCCACCTCAGGGTCACCCATCATCAGATCAGCTTTATTGCATAAAATACCTATTACAGTGTCATTCTATTAATATACGTATCCAAAATTTCAGCTCAATCAGACGCCGGGAAGTTGGTTTTCAGGGAGGTTCAGATATTTTTAGAGGTGACTGTACAATACAGATACTGTTAATCACATTTGTACTGTCTAATTAAAGGATTTTCTTTTGGCTGTTTTTGGCTGTGCAGAAGTCTGATGAATTCACTTACGACCTTTCTTTTCACTTCTAGAAATTTAAATTTTACCTTGTATCCTCCTACCACGGCACTTCGTTGAAACGCTTTCAACGACTTCGCATTCACTCTTTTCTATCGTGCTGTAGCCACCTACCATCGGCACTAAGTGACTGGAACTTAGTGTGGTTGATTTGACAAAAGTTTGACTTCCCGTAAGGTTATTAAAAGCATTGAGAGTATTTTGAGGTAAAGAAGTAGTAGTAAGAATCCTATTAAATGATAAAGTTGTTTAGACTTCTTATTAAGCGAACAAAATAGATAAAATCTTTAATTTTTTTATAAAAATCTAATTTCAATCCGCAAATAGTAAATTTATCTTTGGGACCCAATAACATAGGAATTTTATCAAGTACATAAAAATGTATTGAAAATTTTGTGAGCTCCTAGTCAGCACTGCAAAGTAGCGAAACGTACAGTCAGCAACAAATATAAGCAACATAATCAAAATAAAAATTGGACTAACTTTTAGCGCAACTTAGTAATATTAGATTATTGCATCCGCTCGAACAATCTTAAACATCCTGATCATCACCAACACTAATAATAATTTGCTGACCGTACATCGAATATAACCACAGTCCTCCTTAGCTTTCAGTCCCCTGCTTCAAATTAACCGCTAGAGGATTACAAATTCGCATTGCTCAACAAACACGGCACGTTATTAATACACTGACGTCACGGCACGTCACGTCACGACACGACTCCGGCACGACCGGCGATGCCCCAAGCAACCTGCCAATCGCGATTAGACTCGCACACTCTATGCACTCCTAACGCGTTCAGACAGCTCCTAGCCTACTGGGAAACGCTTTCGTTCCACTGAAGACATAAAAGTTACTAAGGCAACAAGTTCGCCTCGGTCAGTGGATCCTAGCTTAATTTAAACTATAGACCGATTATAGAAGTATTTACTAAGCATTACACCTTATCACAAACAAAAAAACGAGTCTACGACACTAACTATTATCTCTCCTACGTGCTACGCAACATGTGCTACGAATCTCTACGCTACGCTTGCTACGCTTCACCTCTACGCTACGCTTGCTACGATTCTCTTAACCGCCGAAGTATTAAAAATCGCTACACTACAACTACCTTAAAACCTAACTAACAAATTCCTTTGTTAAACTATCGTTTATATCACCAGTATACGACGCCTCCATTGTTATTTAATTACGCTAAACCAATA
Organism: Lerema accius; assembly: GCA_001278395.1. Lineage (NCBI taxonomy): Eukaryota > Metazoa > Arthropoda > Insecta > Lepidoptera > Hesperiidae > Lerema > Lerema accius. The sequence goes on from LGAG01000459.1 coordinate 420,272, forward strand.
CAAGCGTACAACAACTATACCATTAATAATTAACTGCGGCTATTGATACAACGCCGGTACAAATGTTAACAACAACGGTAACTGGTAGTTAGTACAGTGCACGAGCAAACTGTACGAGGAATCACCGTCTTTATTCATTTAAAGTACCAATTACGACACTCGTGTGTGCCCAAGATAATGGTTAATATACGGAGCCATTTCTTGCGGCGAAATTATACCAAGTACACATGCGAACATGGAAAAATATAATACATCCTTGCCAGTGTAAGAACATTTGACGATGTATACGTATAGGTAACATAAAAGAGTCTAAATAAATAAATAAAACCTACGTTACTACCTACGTACAGTTCAAAGTAGTTATTGCAATATGTTACGTTAGGTTTAGTAAACAACCGAAAATATTTCAGCGCTAAATTGCATGCGTCCTTATCGCCTTCACGATAATTATTTGCTATCTCATTCGTACCTACTCTAAAGAAAACTATCCAATTGGGCATTTTTCATGTGTTCACACCGCGCACGTCATATGAGAATGATCTATTACTTCCAAATCGAAATAAACAATTCGACTTCGCCACAACAAATAACTAGTAAGTAAGAAGTAACTAATAAGTAACATGAAGTGTAACATACACTACATAAATACATTTGATATCTAAAGACCTTAGACCGTAAGAGTCGACAGTCGATCGTTTACCGTAATGCGTGCTTGTTGGCGGTCCGGACCGGTACCGGGGCCGGGACCGGGGCCGGGGCCAGCGCCGGGACCGGGGCGGTACAAAAACATCGGCGACATCGAACAAGGGTTACATAACACCGAGACAGTCGTACGGCTCGCTGAATTACAAGTGGTTTAGGGTTAAGGCCACGTAGTCGCGATGCGGCGGACGCGTTTCCATTATACTCCTTGTCTTTTTATCGGACATACTCTAGAAGTCTAGAATATGGGTTCCTAACATTTTCAATATTTTTACCCCCGAGGCCGTTGAGTAAAACTGATTTTACCCTGTCATTAAAATGCTTTTTTCTGTTTTTTTTTTATTTTACAATTCTAATAATTTGATTTTTTATTACCCCCCTAAAATAACTAATTCACCCCCGGGGGGATAATTACCCCCAGGTTAGAAACCGAGGCTCTAGAATATACACTCATAGTCCCACAGTAGAATTCTTTG
>LGAG01000459.1:426337-442610 GCA_001278395.1 Lerema accius
TTACGCGGCTTATTTAAATAAATACCTAGAGTATACGGCAGAGCATTAAGGAAAGAGCTTTGGGAGTGACAGACAGACGTGACTAAATTCAAACGTGAAGAGATCAACTTTGGATCCGTTCCCAACAACAGGCAGGCGGGTAATGTTTACATGCAGCAGAATTGCAAAAGGTAATTTAATTTAAAATATATGTTATAAATACATTTACTCTCGAAAATAAAACAAAACACATACTACCGTGCGTTTGATATATAGACGCGTCAAACACACGTCAGCCGGATGAACCTCTTGATACACAGTTGACGTTGTCATTGACATCTATCGGCACGGTATATGGAACTAGTTTTAGTCTATCGTTAGACATGTTAGGTAAAATTTCGACCACGTACTACCGCATCATGTAGTGCAAAAAAAATACTTTAAATAAAATTTACAAAAAGACAAATTATGCCACAAAATGCGAACAGCTAGTTATTTTTTATAGTATTAAGATAGCAAACGAGCTGACAGTGCCACCAACCCCTGCCGCCCATGGGCATTGTAACAAACTTTGAGTATGACTAATGCGGGACTGGTTAGTAGGTCCTATTAGTATATCGAAAACTCATCAATACCAGCATAAAAATAAATTCGCTTATCGGATGCGGAGAACATCCAAATTGGTGAAGCTGCATCAGCATTCCCTGATCAGTTTACGATGTTTTAAAGCCGTACCAGGCGTTTTATTCCCGCTCGGAGAAAATAGGATGTCGGCTGCACGGACTATTCTAGTTTTATTATAAGGCAGGTTTATAACCTGGTTCCTATTAAAGCTGGGATTAGTACGGACCTGGTGTAAAACTTAGGTGATAAAGTACATCTCAATATACCTAGAGAGATTATAGGAAGAACGGTTTCATGCATAAACTGACCTTACATATACTTTTTAAATATTATAGATGTATATAGTATAGTATATTTTTCGAACGTATGTATGTATGTATTTATGTACATGACTTTGGCACTTTCCGCAGCACAAACGGGTTGACTGTAATATATGAGACTGTAATTATAACTGACAATATATGAGGTGTAATTGGATACGTTTGCATTGTAGAAGTGATTATACTTTTTAATATAGGGAAAAAAATTGCACGTGAATTTGTTTGTTTTCTATTAATTACTACTAAATTTGTCATGATAGTTGTTTAATCTAAAGTCACTTTTTTTGTTTGGAGAAAATTATGTTTTAAACTTAATAACTTGATTTTGATGAGACTAGAATATGATTGTGAATATTGAGTTAGGTGAAGTATTCCATTATCAACCTTTTGATTAGAGGTTATACATTACATACGAGTTACTTACAGAATAAATGTACCAAAAGTTGTATCCGCTCAGTTTCTTAGAAGCGTTAACTGTTTTAATCTTACCTGAAACAAGAAAATATAAATTAAAAACAATAAAATACCAGTTATTTAGATAAATGTATGGCATATTGGTTACTATGACAGACCGTCACTAACGGGTCCTAGGTTCGATTTTCAGTGAATGTATTCTTCTTCACACCCATTATGAACAAATAAGATGAAGGATTGTTCAACGAATGTGTTAAAATATTTTTGATAATAATCTTAATTATCAATTTTGTTGTACCTTGTTTGTTTGACGCAAAATTTTAAGTAACAAAATCAAATGAACTAAGAGTTGGTTGGCTGTTGGTTGTTGGCAGTTGGCAGTCTCAGCACTCTAGGGAACATCATTGAGAAGTTTCCAGCATCACGAGCAACTTACGAGGAACATTCAAGAATTCTCGCGCTGTTTTCCTTCACACTTTTCTACGTTCAAAGTTAAAACGCGTCAAAATAAAGTTATGGTTTTAAAACTGATTAAAAAGTTGTTATAAATAAATAAACACTGTCATTTACCCCGTAGTAAGAAGTATTTGTATTGAGAGTGACTTATACTTTAATTAAACATACACATACACACAAATACTCTAGCTCCGGGCAGTGTCGCTTTTTTTAGCTGCCGCATTTTGCCTGCTACTGCATCAATACCTAAGAGAAACTGAATCACAAATCACAGTAGCTAAAAGAAGCGAGTCTATGTGAGCCCTTATGTAGGTAGTACTTTTTATGTCAATGCCAACAAACGAACACACGAACAGACACGGAAGCGATCACCATCACTCACAGGCTTTAGAACATCACCAATTACCAACCAAAAAAACCTTGGAACCAGCAACAAATCGGATTCGAACCAGAGCCAAGCCACTACTCCCGATAAAACAGTATCGTCATCTTAGTCCACTTCAACCGGGTGAAGGGTGTTTCAATAACTTTTAGATTGAATCGGGACTCAATAGAGCGCAGTTTGCATCGCGGCTCACAAATCGAATCCCGCCCGCCTGTAAATTAACCAGGGAATGCCTCTCTCCGTACCCTCTGATTGGGCCAATGGAGTATATAACTTCTTTTAGAGTTCCTTGACAGACGACCTTCAAAAAGCTATATTAATTGTGGATATTTTAGTGTTTTATTTAAGTCCTAACAAATTATACAGTCTTAAATTTAATTTCAATTATATAAGGACTTTTCAGGTCCACGAAAGAAAACAATACGTTTTTTGTACACTCTTGATTATCGTACATGTAGTAAAATTTACGACAAAAGCAGCCTATTTTGAAGTGTCCTTAGAAAATTTTTTTAGAATACTTGTTGGAGTTCATAATAATACATTTTTAATAGAGCAAGAAACTTGTTAAAAATAAACCTACTTGTAACCATCTCGGCATGTCAGACAATTTCTCTGTAAGATTATGTTTCAAATAATAGGGGAACAAATTAAGAAATTACTTAGTACAAGAGAATAAATTAAAATACCCTAGTATTTAAACCTACGCAGATCTTGTAAAATAAATGTTTCGTAATGAAGGAAAATTGTGGAAATTGTGGAAAATGAAGCAGCTCCCACGACCTGTTACTTTGAGAAATTAAAATCTAGACAAGTACGAGTAGGTACTTGTGGGTAGATTAGATCTTCTACATTACAGACAAACGCGATATAACGGATGATACTAACGCTATGCATTGTATATTATTAGTACTTACATTCACTTAAATTCTAACTTATATTCTAGGTATGATCAATGCGGTTATCATCAAATATTATATTTTATCACTGTCAGTTAAAGTTGCCTTTAACAAAGAGGAAGAATGGCAAAAAAAAAAACATTTAGCACAGATATCCTTTACACATAAATAATAGCCGATCCACAAGCAGACAAACTAATATTATCAACGACCTTTATCACCATCATACGGTTACTGGGAAGGCCCTTAAACATTAATATCTTTATATCGTTGGCAGAGCGTTTGCGATGCCACTGGTGTTGCTAATGTCTATAGGATTGCGGTGATCATTTACCATCAGATGACCTGTCTGCTCTTTGCCTGCATAAGGCATAAAAATATACATAATTATACATATATCAGCAACAAACTCCCAACACAAACACATCACAGTATAAACACGAATATTAGTAAACGCGTGGCCGGCGAGACGTAACACCGGGACCGTACAAGATGGCCGCCAGTTCATAAATCCGTAAGTCCCGTCTGAAAGGCAGCAACACGTATCTCCGTACTTCCGAGAGGAAACTACGTGGGAAATAATATTTGTCGATATCTAAGGGTATACACCGACAACGGCAACACGTCGTGAGCTATAAGCCGGCGTTTCACTCCGAGTAAGTCGCACAGTCAACAACAGGCTTACTGTTAAGCCTTTTCTACATACACGTCAAATGAAAGCTAAACAAAAATGTGTATATAAAGTTTTTAAGGTTCCGCATAAAAAAGTATAACAATAACAAGGCTAAGACTTCGCTGTGTCAAACTTTAAAATTTTCTTTTTGGTTGGCAACGCATCGGTGACGGCCCTAAAGCTTTGTATAGATTGCGGTGATCATTTACAATTATATACCCTGATATTTGGGCTGTTGCTACCATAAAAAACAATTTTCAAAACGAAATCTGAAACTCACAATCACCTTCAAATCTTCAAAGGTACTCACTCTTAAAAGGTAGTTTTGTACATGGTATTCCTAGGTAGCCCCCATATAGTCCAACATGTAATATTTAGCCGGTTAACGTTCCGGAACGGTGTTTTAATTAAAGGTGCAGCCATTCTCTTCTCACCCTATCCTGTAAAGTTATTCTTAACTGCGCTCTCATAAAGATAGTTGGATTGGGTATTATGCAAATATCTTGGATTAAAAAGATTATCTTTAGTAAGCGGTTAGTTTTATTACCTATACTCTTAAGTCTCCTATTGTCGACAAGGCCTGGAGCATTTATGACTCTGCTGCATCGCGGTAAGAATAAAATATTCAAATTAAAAGAGACGCAAAGATTCATTAGGCAAAAACAAAAACACGCGAAAAAAAAAATCAAAACTTTACTATCATACATTGTGGTAACTACCGATCAAAAGTTGCTTATCCAAGCCGATCGCTCACAACTCACAATCAACAAAACCGTCGGTCACCCAGCGGCCAAAGGCAAAATAGCTGTAAATTGAAAATCGTCGTAACGAACGACATTCAGAGCGAGGCGTAAACAGTAAACAGTGATCTGAAAATCAATCGGACATGAGGAAGTGGGTCACGCTGGCTGCCAGTTCGTAGTTGGAAGTACACCCGGCTAACAAGGTTTCGTCATCGGCCTCGATCTGTTGCGAGAGACGTAGCGCACATGTTTAGGACGTACTGTACTATATTTAACGTATAACTTAAGTATCCTATAAATGTCTAGAATGTTTATGGAAATTATAGGCGATTCTATTTCTTCGGTGGCACAACCATGGTAAGATCAACTGTGTTATTAGGAAGAAGTTTTTATATACCGATATCTTTTTATGGAGTAAAAATCGAAATGATCACTAAGTAAATAGAAAAAATTAAGTTGAAGCTTAAGTATTACTAATTTCAAATTATTTTTTTATTATTATTAAGCTCTACAGACATCTTTGCAGTTTTTATCGCACTTGGTAACTTTTCTTGTAGCAAATTGTTTTGCTTTCGCCATATAATTTCGTACACAGTATCAAATAAGCAGTCATCAATACAAGTGCCATCTTTCACCCTTAACATTTATTAGTGAATTTTTCAATCCGTCGGACTCTAGCCGGGCGTAATCGAATGACGTCGGATCCGGCCAATCGAGAAATACGTTTCTAATTCAATAGTGATAATCGATTATTCCAGTGTTAATATCGAGTTTGTTTTCGTAAGTGGGGAAGGGGAGAGGCGTTGAAATTGCAGCTAATGAAATGAAATTTCTTCAAGTTCTCATAATTCGATTGTTTCGTTCGATTCGATTTTTAAAAATCACTGTAGGTATATACGTTCTATTGTTGTTTTCCTAAAAATACATACATCATTTGATGTTTGTGTTCTGTGTTACATAATATTTTGAATATATGAAGAATATAATTTCACAAACAGACCTGCGGATAACACCTGGTTAAATATCTATAAATTTCGCATTTATTATTATTTTAAATATCTACACATTTCTACTCTATTGCATCACCACCTTCCACGATCCATACGATTGAAATGAAGTATTGTCGTATAAAATATGTCTCGAGTACTCCCATCATATTAAATCATATATTCTTTATTCACTTATCTTCATAAAGTCATAGATGTCTCCTTTACGCCTAGCCGTATTCCAGAACAGTGTCGCCGATACAAGCCGAAGGAAAAGCGCCGCCATATTGAACAATTTCCCGCCAACGATTGGATAATGGCCGCCGGAAATGGTTCCGCCGATGACGTCACGTCACTTCCGGCGTCCCGGCCCATACAGCCTATTTGATCTTGCTTGTTGGATGAGAAAATATGTGTGCAATGTGTGCTAGTTTCCTAGTTTTTATTTATCCTGACATCTGTCCGGCTCTCGCAGCTTTCACTAAAAGGATACGTAAATTAAGAAATGGTGGCCATTCAAGTGTTACGTCATCAGCCTTTTAACGACTATTATCTCTCCCGGACTCAAAAGTAGGTACCTACTTTTTACCCCCTTGGATGGATGGAACGCAATCTGATAAAATCAATTGTACTACTGCATTTATATCCTACTAGCAAACTGCGCTTATGTAATTTACATAGTATTTACGTAAAACTTTTTTAAGGCTATAAAAACTCCGTTGACATCTGATATCATGTCGATCAAGCTATTTTGGCCTAAAAAGGTAACAAACAGACAGGCAGATATTTTCTAATTTCTAGTATTAGTAAGTAAAAGCCATCTGTTTCTATTAGGCACCTGCTTATATCTGTTATTTCAAAATAGGAGACCAAATTGCGGCTCTACGGACATGTGACAACGCTTCCCTACAGATTAAACACTCAGATTTTAACAATGTTCACTGTTACTTAGAAAAACATTTGTAAAACACCGTATCATTCATTGTTCGTTTTAGGGTACCTCGTAAAAGGATCAAGAGAAGCCACCGCCGCGCCGCAATCGAAATAAGAGATCCGAATTCGACTCTCGACTGGGACATTTCTGATTAAATAAAACGAAACCAATATTTTATAGAATAGTTACGATACGTCCTAAGTAACAACCGAAAAGTATTCTGCGTTGCATTGCAAGCGGCCTTATGGATATTTTGAAAGTAATTTCCGCCTCTTTCGTATGAAAAAAGACCCTATTGAATCGTTTTCGAGTCTTTAGTCCGGGCGGTTATAACATATCTGTTTCTTGGTGTACAAATTCATTGAAGGAAAAATAAATAAAGCAAGCCTACATAATAAAATTATGTATAACTAGACGTCGCCCGCGGCTTAGCCCGCGGTAATTTATCCAAACATCTTTACAAACTTTCACATTTATAATATTAGTAGGAAGTAGGATAATACGGAACCATTGATAGTTAATTCTACTCGCAGCCGCCGACAACGCGAGATCCCTTACCACAGTTGAACGTACCCTAGTACTTTATTCATCAAATCTCATTGTAATACGGGAATTATTCGAAATCGTTCGAGTGTTATTTCATTAAGCCATTATTATTGTTGAGCCCGTGGTTCCCAAGTGGTTCTTTTGTGCCCGTCATAAATAAACTTTGTCACGACTAAACGAGTTTCGATTTTAAAATAACAATATGGCGGACGTACTTTTTTAAAACACTGATTAATATTATTATTTATGGGCTCCTCCTGAAATAAGAGTCATAAGAATTACAAAATACGTTAACGATTCGGATGAGAACAATTCAGGCAATTTTTTATTAAAAAAATTTAAATACATTCCATATACAAGTTAACATGCACTCCAATGCCAGGTCACAGTCAAAAAATTTTAGCCTACAGCAATCACTAATACTCCTACTGCATTCGTGCACCTATTTAGCTTTAACGACCTCTCAATAATTCCATCACCGTTTATCAGATACCTCCTAATAATAAAAAACAACAGTAATAAAATTCAAAATCACTTATTCACACGAAACTACATTTAAACCGAACCAAGCTAGGCATCCACACGACAAATAAATGTTTGTTCTCCAGTCTTAAATATCTGCGGCGTATATTCCGAGTATGCATGCCGCGCTCCTATACCAGTATCCTAGCACCAGTGTGTGTGAGTACGTGAGTTATTCATTTACTTAAAACACACGAACATTTCCAGTCAGCCAATATGTTCCACGAATGTATTGCGGCCATATATTTCACTAAGCGCTGCGGAGTACAGCATTGAACCGGCTAACCGTTGGAACACTAAAAGACATTACAATATTCATTGCAAGTTCACCAGGGACAACGGACGAGACGGCAATGTTCTCCCCAGGGTACAGTTCCCGCCCTATCTTTCTCCGCTCCCTTTGCACGCGAAATGCACCCTACCTACATTTCTTACTTTAATCGAACATGCTCTTTTTAAGATTGGATCACCTTAGTTATCCTTTGTTAGTTGAACCTATCCACGATATCTAATAAAGAACAAGCGTTACCCACGGTTATAGTTATTAATGTTACTGTAAATGATTTAAGGCCGAACCTGTTACACAAATACATAGATCGGGATCAGTTACTTAGACAAGCAAAAAAAATTTAGTTTGTACAAAAAATTGGTTCATGTATTAGAAAATTAAATTCCTCCGATGCCCGTGGACAGGGTATATTAGAGTCTCACCAAACGATGTATAAATTCGCTTGAAATTATTCGCGTCGATTTTTCCCCTCAGGGTCTAGAACATGCCTTACAATTCAGTATAAGTACATTAAACTAATAACTGGTCTTCTTATCTATCTATATTATATCTATCTATATACGAACATATCACACGTAAATGTTGAAAACTCGATTCGAAACGCACTCCATTCCAACGAGGCGCAGATTACCTTGTCTTCGCCAGTCGATTATTAATTAAACCCCATAAATTAAAACTGTTGTCTCTCGCTCACACTGTCGTCCGCTCCAATTTTTGTGTATGAAAGCATAGCATGAATTATTGTGCTTATTTTTATGCGATATTTTATGGCCGCCATGAAAATAATGGAAGTCTGGTCGGTAAATGGTCCGATAAAACGAGGTTCCTGACAGTTAAAGATGTGTTGACTTTTTGGCCGTTATGGAAATACACTGAGCAACGGTCAGAAACTATTACACTACTGACACATATGCTACCATGAAAAAAGCTACTATTGAGCAATTGCTATGTGTGTATGTCGAAACATAGCTGCTAATGCTCAGAAATTAATAACCGTTTGATTTGAATTGTAAAAAATTTTTTTTGGCCCTTCGAGCAAGATGTTTCGTTAATGCATTAAAAATACGTTATAAATTCCTTTCGTGAAATAGAGCAAAGTATATAAAATAATATTGAAAAAATAATCTTTCTGATAGAAACCCAAAAATGTTGGCATACCTAACAACCAATTCCAATAGTCTATTCAACTAAATAGGTTAGCAAAATTGGTACATCTAGCATTCGGACTTTAGTGCATACTAAAAGCAGCTGAAATAAATGTACATACTAATATTTTAGTTACCTACAAACGAAACATTAGTTTATAGTGGATTTATTACTAGCTATGTTCACAAACAGCGCCCCCTTGCGACGCCACCGCGCAAACCGTTCATGAATGTTTGAGGACGCTCCGGCTCCGTAGGGGACATTTACAGTTATTGGCGCCAAATTGCTTTTACATCTTGTCTTCTTCCATGCCGTAAAATTAGAGCGCAGTATTTATGTTCAGTCTTGTGAAAAATGTAACTACTGCAATATACATTGTTTAATGCATTTCTCAATTTTTATCTCTATCTCTCCTTTAAAACACGTGAATAAAACAAATAGGTATTAAAAATTTTAGACTGCACTTCTGTAAAATTAAAACGTTTATTGAAAGAATTTAATGAATTATTACTTTGCAAAAAAATTTATCTGGCATTCTGAGTTTATTTCTTCTAAGTTTATTCCCAATATTTGACTCAGTAAGACTTTAACCTAATCCAAACATTCTTAAATTCCCACAAAAAACAATAAAATTGTCTTCACAATTTAAGTAACCACGATGTAGTACCTAATCATGAGACCAGACATTGTCAAGTCTTCACATCTCAAACACATCCCAATTCCATCTATTTTATTAAAATTTCACCAACCAACACGGTTGTAGAACAACACAATATATTACATCGGGCGTGCATATATTTTTTTGGAAACCGAACATAAAACTCCGGCATAACAACATTTCTCGCAAACAAATTGAAACGTATGACCGCTACAATCTATTTCAATGTATCTCCATCAAAATCTGTTATTTCGTTACTGAAACGTGTTTTTAGTTGAAAAAACATCGCGTGCGAACATTATATTTGTTTCAGTGTTAAGCTTATTTTTTTCGATAATATGTAACAGTACCGGGCGATTACATTAATACATAATATGTCTTTTATTTTTTTCAGTAGAAACTTAAGTAGGTACTTTATCTTTTGTTAAATTAAATGATTTTAATAATAATCATTTAAAAGGAGAGATCCGTTAATGGGTGGAGACAAAATTCAACATTTTCATTGCATTACCAATGCAATGGTTAGAGATAGATAGAGGAAGCTTAATACACAAAAATTCATAAATCTATAAAATAACACATAATACCTAAGTTTTAGTCTGATAAAACGAAAACTACACTCAGTTATACCCTAACGGAAGTCCTCTACAACAAATCTTCAATTTTCTATTTACTAAGAGCTTTATACGACTAAAATGGTCCTTCGAGCAGGATAACACGAACAGCATCATTTTATGGAGAAATACATTGTTAACGCAATTGTACAGTAACAAATCTTCAATTTCCTCCCCGGTCCAAACGGCACTAAGAGATTTATCCGGATTAGTAGTTGTTGATTAAAAACTAAACGAAACTGAAGACGCCGAGTGGAACATCGATTCCACATCGATTTAGATGTATGTTATATATTAACAAGTTATATTTTTTGTGGCTCAGCGGTACTTTTAATTTAGTTTATGAAATGCATGCATGCATATGAACTATTGCATAGTCTCACAGTCTATATTGGCATTAAATAGAGAGTAGAAAGACAAATAATAGTTTGAAACTAAAACCCAATCGGTATTTATTGTAAATTGTTATTGCTAAACAATAAATACCCGTGCATCTTGTTCAGGGAATAAGAGGGTTATGCGCATTAGAAGATGTTGATTAAAACTGTAATGCAATGGGAAGTATCTATTACATATTGAGGACGTGATTGGCGGCAACTTTCTATAATAAATTAATTACATTAATTAAGTTAACACCTCTACTTAGAAGTTTAGCTGATTCGTTATTGAATATTGACAAGGCAACACTTAGTCACTTACCGAATTTAATTTAGAATCTAAACTTATAGGTAATCATCTCTAATACACATAAATCATTGTGACAAAATAAGTAAACCGTTTAGAAGTTCAGTACCAAACTTACTCAGGGAAAGATTTTATTATAAAAATCTAAAAGCAAAGAAACGTTATCTATGTAATTTAATACAATGTTAGAAGTTCATTCTCAAGAAAGACACTTTAAAAATCGATAAAGAATCAAATTGGTCCTTCGAGCCGGATAACATATAAATAACGATTGTTGAGAAACAAATCTTCAATTCCCTCGTAGCCTCGCTGGGACGAAGAGGTTTACAAGCTATAGTGGATGTTGATTAAAAACTAAATGCATCGCGATCTAGGGCATAGAGAAGGATAGCTAACAATTTATGATATATTAGAACGGGGATTCTTCAACTGGGTTTTGTAGAACCTAGGAGTTCCGTAGACTAGTCTTCAAAGTTCCGCCCAAATTATAATACACATTTGCAGCCCAAAAAAAAGGGTCAACTTAATAGTGTTCCCTAAAATAAAAAAGGTATTTAGTTGATATTCCGTTGCCTTTAAAGTTTAAGAACCCCTGGACTAGAAGAACAGGCAGAAGTTGTTCTACAGCATATTTTACATCGTATAGTTTGGTAGTTCTCTTAGTATTTTCCACAACAGATAATTTTTAAGTGCCATTAGTAAATGCTCATCGTATTTTCCAACATTTTCTATGACGACTATTTGCTTTGTTTAAATAAAATTTTAAAAAGCCTGTCTTGCTTGAACTGATGATATTGACCACTAATACTACATGCTGTAAATCTCAGTGGCCACTGATATTAGGTAAAGTAAACGCCGCTTTCTTCTTATTACTAAATAACAGTAAACATAAGTAAGAAATGAAAAGAAAATAACAAACTCGCTATTATATTCGTATCATGAATATATGAGAATATTCCAAAATGAGATGCTCCGAGGGAGGTAGAGTCAACAAACAAAACAAATAATATTCATTCAGCGCTCGCGTACAAGTAAGATAATTTAATAACGATCCTGTAGCGGTACGTAAAAACAAAACTGTGAAACTAACCTCCATTCCGTACATTATCAAGAGAAGCGACACCACCTTGAAACTGAGCGGAGTAGCGTCGGCAGAACACATTGCAATTTATTAAATAAAATTGATACTTGCATTTACGAACTTCACTTTTATTTATCTACAAGATAAATTTAAAATATGGCTTAAGATCTTTTTTGGCCAAATGTGAATTGAAATGAAACTTCACAGCGGAACATAAAGGAAGATCAAGCAAGGACTATTATCGCGCTTATTAAAGTATTTATAAAATATACGTATTACGTAGTTGAAGTTTGTTGTTTGAAGCTATTTGCGTATTTGCAATTTTATTAATTTTCGTTTATATTTTGTCCCGTAGACCCAGGTGACGGGACTAAAACCATTTGCTCCACCAAACCAGAACCAAATTCAGTTCAAAAAGCCAGTAATCGGAAATATGAAAAACTATAGGTTTCCCATATATTTGATGATGATGACATACAACCGATCGAGAAAGTATCAAAAAGCAGCTACGTAAAATACATTAGGTACTGTTATGTGGCTAAAACCGTACCAGATTAATAAATTGCTAAAATTAAACGAACCTAATATATTATTAACAAAACTATCTCAACATTTTTGCACACCGTACTCACCGGCGGTCACTTACAAGTATTGCGCTGGAGCAATAAAAAATATAGGAAACTCGAATACATTATTCGCGAGACGGCTCCGACACGGCCGCTTTACGACACGGGACACGAGACGGGCGCGTCACGGATATTGAAAATGGGTTTGACGTAATAAATGTTGTCTTTGAAATATTTACGGGTACGGAAGAAGCCGACGTCTGTGTCACCCTTTATGTAATGAAACGTGTTCAATAATTCGATATGTTACACGTTACAAGTCGGCCGTGTGAAACGGTAGCGGTGATAGTCGTGTGGTATGAAATTTCATCTCGGAACGATCTGGGTTTAAATCCCGCTTGCATTTTGGTCTAACAACTTTTATGACGGGCAATAAACATAATATTAAAAATGTGTGCTTTTTCATTGCTATAGCCTGCATACGAGCAAACAATTCATATTTGAATAGAGACACTCTCTATAAACGAATAATGAAGTGAAAACTTACTATCAAAAGGAGTTCAATTACCAGAATTTATTAATAAATTAGATACCAGAATTCCAAATGTGTAAAATTTTTTTATCGATGGTCATTCGAAACTAGATGAAAGCATTTGAAAAACAAACTTTACTTATATTTATTAGCAGACAGTGTCCAGACTCGTCGTTAAGACGACTCTTAAAAAAACTTTACATACTATCATTGAAAACGAAAACTGTGACATCGTAAAAGAGGCACGCGTTAATACAACGGCTTGCGAGAGTTTATCACCACGCTACTGCGATATATATCTATCTATCTATCGAACGCAGCCAGCGTCGGTGACGTAATTCATCTTCATGATACTGTACCGTTTTATTGGGACAAGTTGAGTACTGAAGTATGAACGCACATAACTACATAGCCGGCAAATGTAATTGGAAGTATGACATGTTTATCGATTTAAGTCGATGTTTAGTTGATAGACTGTACAATTAATGGATCCATTAAATTTATTTTGTGAGATAAATAAAAGACCCTATTCATATGTCCATTGAATTTTTTAAATATGCAAAAATTTTTTTCATTACATTCTGATATACCAAAAACAAAATTAAAATCTTATGGTGACTTCACACTGCTCTTATTTTTTTACGCTCTTTAATAACTTTAAACCATGCATTTTTATTATACTCACCTAACAGATGTAATGTATCTATACTACAGTAACATATTTATCAGTTCCAACAGTCTATTCCTCAAATTAATCGATTCAACCGTTAAGCTGGCGGCATATGGTCTTAGGGACCCACTGCCGGGCCCCCGAGCCCGACCTCGCCGGCTCGCGCAGGGTTAGAACCTGCAAGTCATCTCACTGATTGAGATAAGTCATGCGATCATTGCGTGAAATCATTATTACTTTATTGTGATATTGTTATTCTATTGCGACGTTGGATTATGCCCTTCGGTAGCTATTTTAGCTAGCAATCGTACAAAAAAAAAACACCCTAAAAAGCATCCGACTCTGTTAGTGTACAGACCACGAATAGATGTCCCGGATTCAATCCCGGTCGAAGCAAACATTAATGTAGTCGTGGGTGTTAATTGTGGGTCTCAATGTTTTATTTGTATCGCCCATAAATCTGTTTACTATCGCAAACTAAAATTGTTAATCGTGTGAGAACTGAGAACAAAACGCAAATCGCATACAATTTTCTGTTAACTTGTCATCAATGATCAAGTAGGTACGCAAAAAAGTTCGTTAAGTATAGTTTATAGTGTATTTGTCATGTCCGTCCACTAGATAGTGACATATGTTCGTACTTGACTTAGCTCCCCAACTTACTTAAATCGCAAGTCATTCAATTGATTGCGATAACTTACGCTACCGATGCGTGAAATATAATTCAAATTAGTGTCAGCCTTGTTTGTCACAACAAAATTACTGTTTTATTCCGTTGAAACACAGAAAAAGATACAATATTTTTCTTTTAGTACTTAATTGAATTAACTGCTTGAATTACTCTTTGTCTTACACGTGGACTACAGTTCTCTAAATATCTGGTAAGGCTTCAAAAAAAACTTCGGAAGTAACGATAAGTAATTTAGGTAGCAGTGTTATAATTAGTAGCAAAATTTCAATTTTTCACTGCGATAAAAAAGAGTCAAAAATAAAAATAAACAAGTTAAAACGATAATATTTATTTGTGGCCTAACATTTTTCATTGTAAGTGACAGGAGTATGGATTATATTTTTTTTAATGTTAAGTCAATGACGATGATCCCACTTGATTATATGTGGCAATGTAGTCTAGGACAGAAAGCACACTAGTCCTTACTCTTATTTATTCGTTTACAACGGTTCCCATACTTATTAATCTTTGCCATTTCTACATCCTCCATGTTCTGTGACCACCTTCATCAGTTTTCATTCCGTCATCAATGTCATCACGTCGCACGACACCAGTTGATTCGATATTCAAATCCGGCCGCTATTGTTGGTCCGATCGAATATATTCTAATCTAGCCCATCCATCCATCCTTCCGACACGCGTCGAATATTGAACAAGTATTGGCGAGTGACAATATCGTTAAGAAATTCATCGGCATTCTTTAATGATGTCAAAGATCGAATACGTAAGACGCGTCCTCTACAATAATATTTTTTAATTCTTTTCCATAACTGGAGTATACCCTAGTACTTCTTTAATTCTTTTCAACGTCAAAGAAAACTTTTTAAATAGAAAGACTAGCTATAGACCCTGCGACTTCATTCAAGGACCAAATAATCGGCGAAAAAATTTGTAGATCCTACCAAATTCCTTACTTATAGGTCCATTAGTTCAGGTTATATGGTTTTTGTTAATCTGCTACTATATCGTTATATCAAAGGTAAACTCTTCATTCAACAAATTCCATTCAAAAATTAACCCCATCGATCTTCAATCACCATCACCTAACGACCCGAGCACTCTGGAACTAACCAAAGAACTGTCATCATCAATAATTGACATTTGTTTTGTTCCAACCGAGTGTAATTTAAAACGCATTACTTCAATGTCAACGTTCAAAGTTGAGGGTATATCCGAAACATCGTATTTCTGCGGCGAAACTTTGAAATCGGGAAACTTGCCAAATAGCTGAGTGTGAAAAGCTTTTCATTGGTTATGAGTTATGACATTGATTTTATTTGGCCGCAGCTAAGTAGCGGCGCGTCGTTTGTGTGCTGAAATGAAAAGCTAAAGCTTCACCGCAGCCTTAAAGCTAAAATACTGTTTAAATTCAACATCATTTACGTTCATAGCTAAACAAAACATGTCACCTTTCTATATTGATTAGGCTAAAAGATCATACATTTAAGCGTTGTTTACCTATTGTTTATCAAAATAAAAGGACATAAATTTAAGCTTTACTTAGATATTATTCATCAAAATTCAGTTTTTTGAAGATGGAACCGTAAAAAAATACAAACAAGACAGATCTATCAGAAGTGGGATAGCAAATTTTGATTTCTACATTTCAAACTTAAATACTTACTGTGTATAAATCAAAATGATTTTTTTAATAAGGCGACATACAAAAATCTGTCAGTAAGTTTAAATATATCATGATTCTAAAAATAGGTAAACCGCAAAAAAGACATTTCCAGAAACTACTCTGCACCGTCACGTAAAAACACCAACGCCAACACAAAATCCCAAATCCAAACAATCACATTACCGCAACCACCCGCTGATC
>LGAG01000459.1:447770-470245 GCA_001278395.1 Lerema accius
AATCTTTTAAGATACTGAAACCAAAACAACTATAGCCAGCAAAAGAAAGAAAACAAACTAACAACATGACAATAAACTGCTGAAAATTGGGTTTCATTCATACATACAATGGAGCCGAATTTAATTACACCTTACATATTGAAATCCATCAAGCCGCTAAGGCGTAGGGTATGCCAGAGTTATAGACATACTTACCAACAGTCGAGAAACATTACTCTCCTACAGACGCAGTCGGGTATAAAAAACAATAGACTACTATCAATCAGTAGCGTTTTCAACGAACAGGAACCACACAAAGGCGGCATGATCTGAAATAAATATACCTTGAAACGTTGAAGTTTTGACACGTGCCTACCATATAACAAGAGCTTCTTTACTTAAGATAATGTAGTCTGTAGATCCATTATACAAATGAACTTTTCGAGTTTGAGAACCGCCACCTCGCGTAATTTCAGCTTTGTCTTTAAATTGTCACAGTTACCAATTCTTCTTTATGTAGCTAGAAGTTGAGAAGGAAATTTGGGTGACCCAAATTTGGTGCTCGCGAATCTCGAACTGTGTTAATAATTTATTAAGTTTCTAAGAATCTGGCAACGTGCTTATATTGATTTTTTTTTACATAACTGGTAGACAACGTAGCAGGGCAATCAGTGATGCATTGCTGGCCAAGAAACAAGGAAGAATAAGCGTTCAACTTTTCAGTTAAGATTCTAAATTCATCGTTCGTCACACTAGTATATTGAATAGGGACGTATGTCGAATGGCAAAAATGGCAAAACTTCCCGCGCATTCACTTTCACCGAGCTACATCTAAAACCACTTTGCCCTATTGTTGTAATGCATTTTTATAAAGAAAACTAAAAAGTAAAAATACTTTTCAGACTTCATATTTGGATTTCCTAATATTGCATTCGGTGCACGAGCTTTGATGTTCCGTGGATAAAAATTGGACTTTCAGCGACAGTGGATGAAGAATTCAAACACACATCTTAGAAAATATTGAGTTACTAAGAGAAGAAAACCTTGATACATTTTTAAATAATAAAAAAAAACACGCAGGAATCGAAGACGGGTCGCCCGTAGAAGCCACGACCAGAGGTTATTACTTCTAGTTACCTAGTGTATCTACTACCTATATATAACGTACCCACGTCGTCCTACATAAAGAAGAAGGAAAACTTGTAAAGTCACGAACACAAAACTTGTGTTACAAATGAACTTAAATTTCCATCACGCTCTGTCTCCCCCAATAACATAATTAGTGTATTAGATTCAATTTATCGCACGTCGCGAACTTGCTAAAAAACATGGCGACGAAAACAGACTCATTCACGGGTAGAAATGTCGTAATGTCTTGAGATTTTGTACTTTCTTCATGACCATATTGATATCGATGTATGCCCTATTTGGGCATAGACATGGGCGAATGAGTCACGTTTAGTCAAATGGTCCCCGTCACGCACAGACTAATAACAGACAAAACGAAGAGTCCCGGGATAAACTTAAAAAACTTAGGGGCATAATTAAAAAAAGATATAGCTCACAATAAACACGACGAATCAAATGACAGGTTATAATGATGAAATCCTTCAAACCACTTGGGCTGTGGAAATAATATGTTTGTAAAGTAATAAGCATTCATATAAATGCTGGAAAAGCATGCTACTTCTGCTTACTACGTACTGCTTATATAGAGGCTCACAACTCTTACCGCCACACGGCATGTCTATCCACCATTAGCTCTATAGCATCGGCGCAGACATCTTTGTTTTAATTATGAGCTGTCAGGGGTTCCATTCTATCAGGGATGAGCGAATAATGAAAATAAAAGATAGTTATTTATCACGGTGATGTCCTACCGTGCTCGATGCAAATTGTCGATTTAGCGTCGGTATGTAGACGATGGGCGATTCGATGGGCAGAAATGGCCGGCACTAATGGAGAAAGCATTGGGTCAAATCGAACGATATTAGATGCAAAATCAATGGCTGAAGTTCTTTGGTTGGCCATACCTAGACGGGTTGTCGGAGTGGCTCATAAATATGGGGCATTATATCAAACAACAGACCGGAAAATGCATTTAATGCCATCAAGTGCAACTGCCCATAAAGTTTAGTTACCCAGCAAAACTAAGCCGGAACTTATGAACTTTGAAACTCAAAAAGACACTCGCATCATGTCAATTAAATCAACACATAACAGGCAATTCCCAAATAAACAAAAAAGGGAGAAAGAGGAGGGAATGTAGTATTAACCGCTTCTCTCTCAATTCAATTGTATCCCCATTCCTTCAATATATTTAAAGTTAACGAAGGTATTAAGTAAAGTACAAAACATATTTTCAGCATTTCCAACAGGCGACGGTGCCTCTCATGATTTAGAACGGGGGTAGTGGAGGGTGGCGGGGGTTGAAATATGAATTTGTAAATAATTCACGCGAGACATCAAAATACTAATGTTGAGAGATGGGGCAAAAGAAAGTTTGGGGCACACAGGGATCAATCATTATTCGTAATGGAAAAAAAAACATTAATTATATTATTTTTTTTTGTTCCAGTTCAAAAGCCAAGGAATCCTCTTTAAAAATTTACTCCTGCTTGTACAACTACGCTTAATCTGTGTAATTAAGTCAGGGTAGATGAGATTACAAAGTGGCGATCGATGCTAAAACGTAATCCAAGACAATGAATTCAAAATAAATAATTGAAGAGAAATATCTGGATACCTGCTACAAGTTTCATTCTTAGGTAGCGTTTATTTCTCAAATTCTAGAAACTAAAAATACCAAATAAGACATACGACTCCACCAGCACACGTACCTACCTATTACATTTACAGTGCAATGCCTCATTTGAACAATGCTCGCGTCATTTTAAAATTCAATTCTTCCAAATTCAAACTGTACTCCTAAGTTAAAACAAACAAGGCTACAGCGGCATCCGCATTGCTCCCGGTGTACCAACAACGTAGCCCAGCGGAAATTAGTCGTAATCGCCATCAAGGTATCGGAGCCGGCATATTTATTCATTATTGTTAATAATTCATTGCGCCTTACATCGCGTCTGATTAATTGTTGTAATTCTCCGTGTTGTATTAATTTCGCTACTTGAAAGGTTCAATGAACCGACGTTTCTGACACTGACACAAGACACTAAGAACGTACTTTACGTAGTAACTGCTCGTACTAATGATTGAAAGCATTCCTTCTAAAATTTTCCTAGTGATACGACACGGGCTTTCCAAGGAGTAAGTAAAGAAAGCTCTTTTTCAAGGCCGTCGAAGAATTGATGACTTCTGATGTTGCTCGTATTACAGACGACGGTTATTCATCACCATTAAATGGACTGTCTAATTTATAATGACACATAAGCAGTCATTAATAGAAAAACAAGGACCTGACCTTACCAACCTGACCTTGTAAGGGTATTTAAAATATAGCCTATCTGACAATAACAATGTAGTCCAATACACACGACAAATCTAGAAACTAGAAACACCGTTAATAAATCTCAGTAATCCCCAATTCTGTAATATAGGGGAGACCTAGGAGAGTTGTTACAGAGGAGAGTTGATACAAGGTCCATATCTTCGTCATTAAAGCCCTTACCGAGCTGACAATAACATAATTTTTCTCCTTTTTGAGTGATCTAGCCGTTCCACTTACCGTCAGTGGGTTGGAGGGAACAGTTGCGCGTATATGACATCGGTGCCGAAAAAAGCAGGCAAAGTACGTTTTTTAATGATATTTCAATAGCCCAGCAGTATACATGTACTGTGATATTGATAATGTGCTATCATCCCATATATGCATTAGTTATTGATCTTTTATTTAATGATTTTAATTTTTCTGTATGACTGTATGTTTTCAGTTTAAGAGGCATTAAAGTCACCAAAGCCCGTTTTTTCATACCTAGGAGAGTTGTTACAACCTGTAACAACTCTCCTTGTTTATGCATTTTGTTATAAAAACAAATAGATCTTAGATCTTAAGTGTCCTAACTGACATACCAGCTAAGGGCGCAATTTCTACCATAGAAGCTAGTAAAAAAAACGTTAAGAAAAGTATTTTTGTTGATAAAATGAGGAATTGGAAGGGTAACCTACAAAAAAATAAGATAAAAGGAAGAAACCTATGACGATGATAGAAACAATTATTATTATTGCGTGTAGTCTATTTGCAGGCTTCTTGGGAATAGATAATTCAACAAGATTCTGGTGCTTTTGAATACAGGGGATGGTCTCATGATGAATTTTGTACTGGAAGAGAGTCCTAAAAAGTATATTTGTCTGAACTGTCTGTCAATTATATTGGTTTACAAATTATTTTAATAATAAGGAAGATTTATTTAATTTATTTGCCAGTAATTTAATAAATATGCCTTCATTTTTGATAAAAACCTTATTTAGAGATGTCATTTTATGTACATAATGTTCAATTGCAAAAAAGTCTGTGTTATAATTACGAAAGGTGGATTTAGTGAGTGTAATTTGTAACAGGGATAATTAGTTAAAATAAAATATGGTAATTGTATCATTTTTAAATTATATTAAGTTTTTAATCTTTTTTAACAATTCTGTAACAACTCACCTCGATGCCTGTAACAACTTACCTCGACACTAGGAGAGTTGTGACAAAAAAAGTAGGTCCAGATTTTGGTAATTTTGATACAGTTACAATCTACTTTTATTAATTATAACATTGAAATCAAATAAACTATGAAATTTGCTATTTGGAGACACAAGATTTACACAGCTAAGGCTATATTTAGCCGAGATATGCAATGAAACGTAAAAATTGTAACAACTCTCCTAGGTCTCCCCTAATAACTAACAACTAACCATTCCAAACACGCTATCAAAACATGTTATGAAAATCATCAACCTTCACTTCTTCAAATAATCTCCGGCGAACTTCATAACAAAGTTAATCTAAAAACAGTCCTGTTACATTTGTTATTGTAATGATATTCAAATTCACCCCCTCCCCCCACACCGGCACCCTCCTTCCAACAGTCGTAATTACGTTTTCTTTTACACGTAAATGTTTCAAGCAAATCTGTTTTGACATTTGTCACCTAACTACAGTGAGTAAATAGATTTTTTTCCACCCACGGATTTTATTTCTGCTCTGTTCTGGAAAATTTCTCTTTTAGGGCCCAAGGAGAAAAATAAAAATATCTATGGAAAAAATTTAACGGTTTGTATTATTTAGGTATTTACTTACGTTCCGAGTAGATTGAAAACAATATTGATTCGTTCTTACCTGAAACAAATAAACGTAAAATTTACAGATCTACTTATTTTTAAACGCTGTACACGCTTACACACAGACAGATACACCAGGAGGCAACAATTTTTGTCTCAGAATCGAACCCAAAACTTTTTGAACGACAGTCAAAATGTGATCACTATTGCACCAGACAGTAGTCTGGACACAACGAAACAAAAAAAATGCTTTTAAACCTATCACGTAATTGTATCTAGACTAACATATTTGAAAGTCCTCCCGCACCGCAGTCTAAGAATACACCAACAGGTGTACACCTGCGTGCCTCCCTGTTATATGAACAAACTTTTGAAGACGAACTAAGAAACATGCCAACAATATGCAGTATACAAAATATCAATAACTAATATTTTAAATATTCTAACCAACTTACAGTTCAACCTACAGTTCTACTAGTTTTGTTTAGTCCCAGAAAGATATCGATAAGCGGCAGGCGATGATTGCGGTTCCGAAGCAACAAGGGATGAAAATAAAAAAAATCCCCGACTGCCAAAAATATTTTTCGGGGGTTGGGCGTGTCGTAATAAATAATATAAATTCTCATGTCACTGACAATGTAGACGAAACTAATGTTTAGTTTCTCTATATTGTGCTATTGTCCTCGCAATAATATTAGTTAAGACGGTTGGGCTTTAACATTACCCTCTTTCTGGTACAGTGGGCTAAAAGACACAAATACCCCACAGCAGAAGTAGCAGAACTTATAAAAAATCAAAATGATAATTATAACTTTGAAAATTATTTAAAAAAAGTGACCTCTTCAATCAATTTCACCTTTGCCAAACTTTGGTCTTATCTCGTTTCGAATGCGGGGCATTCCGCCATTATGATTTAGAGTTATTTTTTAAAAGAATCTTCATCTCTTTCGTAATCTTTTCTTTTAATAATATCCCCGTAATGAAGAAAGTTATGAAAGTGATCTTCAAACGAATGATTTTAAGACTTTACAAATAAGGGCTTCGAATGGTTTTACTCTTTGATATTAGTCAAAAAGTTTTTAATTTCTTTGGATCTTTTGACGATTTTTTTTTTATTTTTTCCAAGACACCCTTGTCTGGAAATTCTGTTGACATCTCAAGAGTTTCTTTCCTGTTGCTTTTTTATAGTAGATTTTTTGTTTATCCTATAAATATATTAATAAGTAAAGAATTCACCTTTAGATTCATTTTCAAGAATGATGTACTCAAGTACGTGTTTGAGATTTGACACAGTTAAAGTTTACATGGAGAAGACGTAAATAACTTTTAAGTACCTACGTACGTATCACCCAAAAAAACTGGGTTAAAATAGGTCCATTCGTTTATGAAAAACGATGACATAGACAAACACGTCAAACACTATTTTTGACTTAGGGCTCAAAAAGCACTATTTCAAGTTCAAAACTACCTATCCTCTAAAACATCACGCATAAACCTCAACACAACCAGTCACATTGCCTCACAAGACAAAACGTACCCAACCAAAATACTAGTTAGCGAAATCGGCATTAAGCCAGATTCCTATCTAATAGAATTCACAATCACACACAGAGCGCTTTAATCAAATCAGTGTGTACCCTCGCACGAGTGTACGCAAGCCTCATTTAATTACACCGTTACAAACCGAACTCGGTTGGGAAGTCGATCGCTTTGTGAACAGAATTCGCGACAGGATCCGCGTCGGTGAGAATGTGAAGTCGCTCGGAATGTAATTAGAACGTCTTTGAGACCGCGGTGTCGCGGTGAATATTAAACGTCGTACAAATACGTCTCAGACTTGTAACTGTAAGTGCGTTTGTAGATTAGGAGCGTTGTTGGGCGTTCGAGCGGGAAAAGACGCGCTAAAGTCGCCAATGTTACAAGTACCTATATTAATAGTACGTAACATAGTACGCACAAATCAGTATAGGCTTACTAGGCAGCACTTACTCGTATTATCGTGGCCATAGACAGACTCAATCATTTGTTACCAATCGCTTTAACGTGTACGTTTGTATGAATAGACTGTTTCAAGCTGTTCGCAAATAGCTTGAAGCTGTCAGCGCTATTTCTTCATGCTGCCCTTTTGTCCAAAGACAACAAGGCTACGAATTGTTTTTGTGAATATTTCGCTACAAACAGCAACATCGATTAAAACCGCAAACACTTGCTATCAGACGTTGACTGGGCACTTGAAAACGTCATACAATGGTAACTATCTACAATATAGACTCACTTTAACGAGTTGTTTATAGTTTTATAGTACAGCTGCATGGACTACTTGACACCTGCTGAAGAAGCATCAGCCAGGTTCGATCCGCCACCGTTCACAGTTCACACACACTCGTGTATATTTTAAAACAAACCGGCAATTTCACCACATGGAGAGAGGACGCCAATTTCAAACTCGATTTAACTGCGGACGCGGCACAGAGTAGCTATCGACAGAGCGTTGCGAGACTTATCAGAAATTTAACAGGTTGTTCGTTGAAAAAAACACAAGTTTAAAGCTCTGGTTGAATGTTATTGTTTTTGTTATAAGATTTAGTAGATATTTTACAATTTATTGACAATATAAATTGGCGAATACATTTACATCCTACATAGGGCTCCGTGTAAAAGATAGTCCCTAAAAATAATGCTTTTTTCGCCGACTCGCCAAAAGGAGACTAATGTTTTTCGACCGTATGTATGTAAATTTATTTGGCACACTTTTTTAGAGGACGTGACGCATTTCAACATGTAGTGTCATTCATTATGACCTTCACCCTCATTAAAATAATCGGGTTTTTTGTTTTCCTATTATTGAATACTAGTCAAAAAGGTTTAAAAAATATTACAATTTCACCAAGTAAGGAAAGATAAGTCCAAAATAATTTCCAAAATTCCATTATCCCAACGGACTCGCATACAAACGTTAGTCAGTTAATTGAATCGAACACTACAGTGCCACCGGGGACCAACACGCACTTCTCTAGGTATTTTTTTAAACCGGAACGTTCAATTCAAAGTTTACCACGTGTAGAGAGTTCACCAATTTCAAACTCGATTTAACTACGGACGTGCTACAGAGTACAGGGAAACAGAGGGCTTATTTTTTTTTATTTTTCGTTAGTCTGCATTTTTATTACTTTTGTTACGGAGCCGGCAATACAAACTAGCTTCATTATAAATGTAGACAGTTTTTCTCATGCTTTCAAACTTATCTCATCTTTTTGTCTATCTTAAAAGCCGATAAACAAGCAAATGAATGAATGACAAATGAATCATTCACACATTATAGATGCGATGTTAGCTAAAAATAAAGCGGGGCAAACTGCATTTTCCAGCTGTCTAATAAGTTGCATCCTGCTACACTCAATGCGCAAATTTTATGCAACTGGAAAGGAAATATAGTACTGATAGGAATAGTGAGTACTCAGAGCATATAATTTCAAATCGGTTTCATCCGGAATTTGTGAATACAACACGTTATAAAGACAAAAATAAAAATACGTCAATCCTTCAGTAATCAGTTAGTTTTATTTTTATCTATTTTTTTACTGAAACGACAATTATTTCACAGATTTAGACATAGATCACCCTTTAATCGTGTCAAAAAAATCTACATCAACAATTTAAAAATACGACAAAAAAGACTAGTACAACCCGATTCTCCTACACAGACAGAACCACAACCGGAATACTCTATACATAACTAATCTATGCAATTGGCCCGTACAAAAGAGATGGAATATTATATTTTTTATGAAAAGCCCGTAGCGGTTAATGACCCTTTGTTCTCGCCGCTTTGTCCGGCCGATCGGCGCGAGTTACATACGCGGAAAGTACAGACAGACAGACATACATCCTACTGTACTTATGGGTGCATCTGTAAGGGAGATGATACTTATGATAGTTTGAAGGATGGATTGAGACCATATCCGCCTAATTGTCTAAGTACCTACGTAATATCCTTTGTATGTTATTTATTTTGTTCATATAATTATGTATACTTATAGTAAAACAAATATTATTACTTTATCAGAACAGAATCTTCCAATCAAAACTAACTTTCAATGTTAACTTATCAAGATCTAACGATCAAAATTTTATAACACAATAGGGTAGTTCAATCAAAAACCCAATCAGTTGCAGTCTTAGGATACAATACACCCTGTATGATTTTATATCTTTCTTTAAATTATTGCAATATCATACTCACGTTTCAAATAATTCCATCATTCGTTCCAAAATTAAATTCAAATTTCAACGACATTCCTACACCGAAAAACATAAAAAGCAGTACAATTGCATAACTTTAACGCTCCAACACCGAGATAGGTGACGGGGACTCAATTTGCGTTATTGATCTCGCGTTCCCATAACCACATAACGACCTCAGTCTGCCATAACCCCATGATCTCACTCCGATCTAAATGCAACCTTGTGCCTTACGTAACACGATTCAAATTGCAATAAAACATCAACGCGTTTACTCCGCTACGTTCTAAACTGTTGTGTCAGCAGGACAATAGTGACAAGATCGTTGAACACCATTACTCGATAACACAACAGTGTTGAAGATGCGACTTTATTGCTTTAAAAACATGGTTCAATTCGCGTCGCACTCGTCTAGCTGTTGAGCGCTTTCGTTGTCGAGTACGAGATGTGTTAGAGTCGTGGACACAGCGAAGTGAATGTATCTTTATTGCGATCGCGATAGAGATGTGTTTTAAATGAAGCGAGATGATCCCCTCAGCTTGGCATTGTAAACAATTTGTTTGATAGGTAAGTAGAGTTGGTCAGTATATCGATTAATCGACAATTTCATTTTTAATGTTTACAAATAATACAAAATTGTACTTCTAGTTTTAATAACAATATAAACTCAGACAATATTTGATTGATAAAATCACTAGAAACAACGGATTTATGTGTACCTACAAGAAGGTTTTATAAATAAACCCACACTAAATACATTGGCATACATTTTGTATAATTCTTTCACGTGAGGGAGAATAAAGTTAATTCAGACAAGGGTTGTTCGACTGTTCAACAGAAGTAAAATATTTCTACATTTATTTGTTTCAAAGCCCGAAAATTAAACAACAAAAATACGAGTATATGTACAGATGAAAGAAAACATTGTGACAAGCAATAAAGGAATAATCTTCTATGAAAACTTTATTATTAGCAAAAATAATGTTGTTTACCTACAAACATTGATATTTATGTTAGGCTGGATCTAGGCCTTTAGACGAAAATTAGACACAAAAGAAACCTTTTAAAAATAACTAGCCGACCCGTTTTGCGGTCGAGATTAAATCGCAACTTATTTTGTCAAAATGTTTTGTTTTATTTTTCAATTGTAGCTGTATACATACACATATTTTTAGCTTTTGTATTTTTTCTTCATATAAACTGTAACCATACCAAATCTTACTTATACGTGCCCGCATAATTCCATAATAGGAGTCCAAAGTTGAACTCTACACGTGTTAATTATAGATTCCATATTCTATAAATTGTACGCTAGTTGAGCCTTACGTTAATAAGTATATTCTGTTCAGTCATCGTGAGTACCCGTATCACATTAAAATGTGCACAATGCTATAAGTTTAAAGTCATAAATTCCATATTCGTCATAAAACATTGCTAGGCAATAAAAATAACAGTAAAATTAATATAACGTAACAAAACAAGCTACATGTCGTTCAAGTGAAACAAATTCATTCGGTATTGCCAACAACATAAAAC
Source organism: Lerema accius (assembly GCA_001278395.1). Taxonomy (NCBI): domain Eukaryota; kingdom Metazoa; phylum Arthropoda; class Insecta; order Lepidoptera; family Hesperiidae; genus Lerema; species Lerema accius. The sequence goes on from LGAG01000459.1 coordinate 458,754, forward strand.
TATGAAAAATGATTTGCCGATATCCGAAATACCAATATCCGATTCATTCCCCATAAATCAAGATTACATCACTAATCGGTCAAATTGCCGTTTAGTTTGCGCTGTTTGATTTTAGACCTTATTTTAATTGAAATAGAAACGACATTATTCGTAATACACATGCTCGTTTATCGGCTATTTACGAAAAAAAATCTATAAAATATAATCCAGTTTCCAAGTAAAAATATTGTTGTAGTAAATCGTAAAAAAATAAAAAAAACATCCTCAACTTTTCGCCCTGACATCAACCCTTTTCAATCATATGAATACCGAATAATAAAAATTCACGGGGTTGTTAGGGGGGTAAGTAATACCCACCCCGATATTAAAAACCGACAAATCGAATAATGTATTATAATGTTTATTGTAAATATAATTAAGAATAATATATTGCTATGGGGTTGGCAATTCAATATAGCAAATTAAAGTTTAGGGTTAGGTACGTGTCGTTTGCCTCCATGATGGATGAAAACGGTTGAGAAAAAATATATGCACACAATATTCATGGGATTTGAATTCTAAATTGAAAAAAAAAACTATTTAATAAGTTATAAATTGTCGACCCGTGTATATCAATGGGTCGTGGGTTCGATTCCTAGTGAGGCGGAAGTTTGAACGATGAATTTAAATTTCTCTTCTTGACCTAGGTTATGTCTTTTGTCTATTTGTCCACGACACAGGGAATCTTATTTACGGGTTATGCGTGTATAGCCTTAATACTAAAATTATTTAAAAAAAAAACAATGTTGTTGCAATGGGATACAGAAAACGGTTCGCAATTACTAAAACCCATTTCGGAGCAACATTACAATATGTAATCAATAATTTAATCAAAACAAGTACACATTATCACACTAAGTGGCGAATATAGGTCACAGAATGCTGGATGCATTTTTAATATACCACCCTTGGGACGTGAGTGATTTCGAGTCGATCTATTAATGACAGGTATTGCTCGTTTGACCTAGAAGTGAAGCCTATCTGAGCTTGTGCTAAGTGGAATATATTTTGGATAAAAAAAAACTTACACAGTTAAATCTATTCTATAATATAAAGCTGAAGAGTTTGTTTGTTTATTTGTTTGTTTGTTAGCGCTATTCTCAGGAACTACTGGACCGATTTAAAAAAATCTTTTAGTGTAAGATAGTCCATTTATCGAGGAAGGCTATAGACTCTATAACATTACGCTGAGATGAATATGAGAGAAGCAGCAATAAAAAATATTGCGAAAACAGCATAATTACGCCGGCAATTGTTAGTGTTTTGTGAATAGACACAGCATGCAGATATCAGACGGAAAACCTCGTTGATAGACAGATGACAGATAGATATAATGACGTTGACATTGACATCTTCCAGTCAGATATATCGGGCGAGTCTATAATCGATTTGACATACTGAGTTATAGACAAACCTTACTAAAGCGCACATCTTTTACTTACTACAGTTACTTAATTACTCAGCTAAGCACCTTAACACTACGGATGTAATTAATTACTTACCTTGTACAACAATCTACAACACTACGTCCATACATAGTACATACATAAATGGACATAACTATCTAACACATACATACGAGTACAGTCACTAACGTATTCTTGATACGTAGTTACACCTGTCTCAAAACGGCGGGCTAATTAAATCTTCTAATCCGCACAACATCCCGGCAAAGCCGACGCAATCAAATTTCACTTACACACTATCAAAACGTTGTTTGCATGTACGAAGGAGACTTGGCCGCATAACGAATAAGTTTGCGGTGACACACGGGCCACAATTCGCCGCTGAAACGATCCGTCACAAGTGTCACAACTTTGCAAGATAAATTAGAAATAGCTTGTAATAATAGGTCAGTAATTAAACTCATGAAACCCAATTTAGTGAATAATGTGAGTGTATAAAAAAAGTGTTTCTTAGTTTAAATAATGAAATAAGACCTCATAATTTAAATAGCGTAACTTGCAGTAAGTTTCTGTCTGCATTTTTTAAGTTTTAATTTTATTACATAGAGATGATAGATTCGAGACTACAACGCCAAACTGTATCCCTCGATTTTGTTATCATTGCGTTTTTAGAATCGCCCCGTATGGTAGAAAATTTAAAAACTTAAGTCAAAAGTCTAAATTTCCTAGATGTATGTTTCCAAAAGTTTAAAATGTATATTTAGACAGTTGTCAAAGTATAACATACACAATCTCTGCACAGTCGAAACTTGCCGGCTATTGATTTATGCTGAAGTTATTAGAAGAGTCTCCCAAGGGGCGATGCCCCATGCGCCGAGATTCACAAGTTTTAGGGCAAATGTTTACGTGAAACTACACTTTCTCATAGTTTATGAAGAGTACAAACTGTAATAAAACCCTTATGAAAACATATAGTAAATGAATAACGTGGCTAAGTCAAAGGAAATTAAATATTACGAAAATTTCTAGAAAATTTGTCTTTGTAAGCGATATAAGTAAAAACATAATTATTCGATGTATTTATTTTCTATATTCATCTGCCCTTGTACGTCATTTCATCTATACGTGCGTCTGTCTGTCTATCTGGCTACCCGTCAACGTCAAAGCCTCTCTAAATTGATACAGGTTCACGTATACCAGCTCACGTCCTACCAGATGATGACGTCATGACGTATTACATAATAGTGATCTTTATCGTCTTATCGATTTTAATTCTGACATAATGGGTTAGAGCTGAATTTTCACTACAGAGTAGGTCCTCTAGTACAGAGGTTCTTAAACATTACAGGCAACGCAATACCAACAACGTATTTTTTAATTTAAGGAACCCCATATGTTGATCTTTTTTACATCGTACCTACGTCTTTTTTCCGTGCTACATTTCACATATTCCCTGAAGTTGACTTTTTTTTGGGATTAAAATGTGGAATATAATTTTGGCGAAACCCTGATCACGGCGAAACACTGGTCTACGGAACAAAGTTTAGGAATCCCTGCTCTAGTATATTATGTAAAGAACTTAAAACCTACTTTACAGTTGTAAATAATCGTAAAAACTTAGTAGGATCTAATTTGTAAGTGATGTTAAATTCAAATTCAAATCATTTATTTCGTCTTAGGAACCAATAGCTCACTTAACGAATGTCAAAACGTACAATATTAATAACATTATAAAATTTAAGAAAATACAATTTAAAAAAAAAGTTCCTAAAGTCTCGTATGACGATACCTATTATATCATCGGCTTTATGAACAGTTACATTATACTTAAGCCTAAATAAGCTAGTGTCGGCCGGAAGGAAAAGGTTAGTTTCACCCTAAACCTAAATGAAAAATTGCATAAACTTTCTTCACAGCTAAATTATTTAGCAGCGAAACATTTGAAAGATCTAGCAACCTACTTCAACTAACACTGCAGTAAGAATATTCTTGAAAACTACCAAAAAGCCAAAAACAATAGAATTTTCAACAAAGTGAATTTTAAGTGAATAATTGCTGAAATGTTATATGTAAAATGGATGCTTTAGACGGTTTAAACTTTCGGTTTAATGGAGGCAGTAAAGTGAGAGGAGTTGAGAAGTGAACAAGCTTTTCAGAAAAGCTCGGAAGCGCCTTTCATAGCTTTTCCTAGGAACATTGGGGCAGCGAACAAAGTTGTAAGAGAGTTGACATAAAAAGTAAACGACATAAAATGTTTAATTTAAATACACCAGTCTATATTTGGTGATGTTAGCAGAGCTCAGTACATCGTGGTACAATAATTCCTCCGCGGAACATGTCACGACAGTATGGTGCACTTGTCCTATCGCTCGACGACAAAGATCGACGATACACGAGAGACTAAAAAAAGAAATAAAATTCGTTTCATACATAACCCGAACCAAAATTCCTAGACCCATCCTAGAAAATTTAGATATTGAATGCGAAGTCTTTTTATATCGAAGTAGAAAAATTTTACTTATCAAATCCCATCCATGGTCACTAAGCTTAGCGGTTAGTGGCGGAGGCTCCAGGAAACGCGTAAACAGCTGAGAATGCCTCTTCTGGAATCCTGGAATATCCAAATCTCCTGGAATATCCAAAGGGCTTTAGCAGAGAACCCTTAGCAATAAGAGGCCCTAGCTGCATAACGTTAAGAGTTGGTTGCTTAATTAAAATTTACCTCGAACACGATAGTTGCTGTTGATCCTATTGGCCTTCACAGCTTCAGACGGACAGAAGGTGCGAAAGTTAGTAACGAAGATATATATTATAGCTCATCGTTCTCGGTGCAACAAAACCATAAGGAAAGAAGCGTGCTTTATGTAAATAAGCGGTACGCGACCGTGCCAACCTTACGGGCCGCATTCGAAACATATCCATGTAGAAAATTATGTACTTACTAGTATCATTGTCGTATTAACTTATCTGTTTTATTTTAGGTATACTTATTTATTCTTGTACATGCCGTAGCCTGCAAACGATTTATGTAGGTACTTACATTTTATTTTCTTAATATTTATTAACCGTATACAAAATCTTCCTTACATGTGCTTCACTGATCTTTTCTGGTATGGCAAGAAAATTAATGAAAAATGTAAATGTATATTGACAATGTCCTTAAATTGTTAATCATTAGATCCGATATGTAGCGCTGTAATAAAGCTTTTCCAAGCGATCGTCCAAACTAATAATTATTGAAATATCGTCTTAGGAAAAGTTGCCCAGTATGATACGTATATAATTTACCAAACTTACATAATTTAATAAGGTGACAGACGTATGTCCATCTGGTCTGGCTGTTAAATGCGACACATCTAACAACACACGCATACATGCTATTCCTTAAACTAAAACCTTTTTATTCTTATTGAAATTAGCGTTCAAATCTCAGCTTCCCCACAACCGTACGCCTGTTCCCGCTATCGGAGTATCCGATCGCAATCTATCCGTTCTACTATCCGGATATCCACGTGATCTATGCTGATGGATATGAATGAACCTCTCCGTCTTAGGAGACAAAGGGTTTTCTCGTGTGATGAGAATATTTTATACGCGCTCTACTTTTAATGCATTGGTTTTATCGTCATGGAAATTGATGCAGTTTTCTTCGAGCTAGGCTCTTGTAGATAAAAAATCAATACATGGAAGATCTAAAACCCTCGAACTAACAACTTGAGTTTAAAAAAGCAAATAATAGTTAACTGTGATTATATAGAACCGTATCAAACCAAAGCTGAGACATCGATTTAAGTTAATCAACACTTAATAACTACTAATCATTAATACAACAACAAAACTCCCGGAAGCAAAAAATGGTTGGAACAAACTTAATGGCGAATTAATTGACGAATTAAACCGACATGACCATGTTACACCACACATGAATGACCCTTTTGTTACGCGCTCCACTTTCCTTGCAATATTGATAGCAGGAATCTTGCTAGATAGTTTACAACACGCTAAGACATCATACACGTATCATAACCCACTGTCTGTCTGTCTGTCTGCACTTAGAGCGGAACTTTCAATTAACATTTCTGCTGCTTTTTATTGTTGCAGCGTTAACAAATGTTTGTTAACAGCATGATTCACGGATCCACACACGGAAAGACGGATAGAGCCGATTAGTACCGTGGGTTTAACGCTATATTAATGTGCGCTAAGTGTTTGAAAGTCCACACCCACGTCAATAAGAAATTGTTTACCGACTTACGTTTATCATGTAACGTTACTAAACAAGTAGCTTCTTAAAGCAGTAGCTGCCTTAAAGCTAAAATGGTTAAATAAATATACAGAAGAGACGAGGCTTACGTCATTTAGGAACTGGGATGGCTATTAAATGGCAAACCGAACTATGACTAGACTATTTGAAATTGGAATCATGAAGAAGGAAACCTGTTCCACGTGTCAAAAATGCAAAAGACTCGCGCCTCTTACTGTTAGCAACTTCCAGTTCTACCTCCAAAGTAAACACAAGAGGGCGCCACTCGTATATAATCACACGTCAAGCCGAACATCACATAGGTCTGCGTCGAGTGTCGTCTCGTGAGGGTACACGATTACTATTGCTTCTGCGATACCTAGTACAACGGTTCTCAACGTTGTTTGAGGGACAGAACCCTTGGAAGAGCAAAGACATCGCACATACGTCGTACAGTGACGTCAGGGCAACCTGAATCACGCTATTGAAGTTTTCGACAACGCCCGCATTTAAGTTTTGACGAACATCAGCTTCTCCCCAGGCATTATATCTTGCCTGGCTATAGATCATACATTTCACTTTAATTTTTAGCATTTTTTTTCTTTGTATTGTAATTTTTCGAGCCCTATGCTTCCGAGGGCCACACTTTGAGAGTAGCAGTTCTAATTGTATTTCGCGTCCGTGTGACTGAACACAGTTCGCTAAGAAACGTGTATAGAATACGGTAGTTACCTTTAGCGAGATATTAAATAGATAATGTTGTGAGTTGTGTTGATAGCTTGGCTCCTTGGCGCCTTCACCAGGGATTCGGGTTAATTTACTACATCATGTCACTTTTATTGAAATAATACACGCGTATTATCCAATCCACAACAAGAAATACCTTCAAAACCATATTGACGCCTGAATAATTATACTATAAAAAGTCTGAAACGCGAGCTAAATAATGATTAACAGCTAAAAGTTTTATATATATTTTTACCCGACAGAAGGAAGGTAATGTTTTACGACCGTGCGTAAATCTTTAGCATGCTCTACAGACCTTTAACTTTACGGATTTCAATAGGTGAGCTGTATTCGTGTTCCTTTGCGAGAATGACATAGGCTCTAAAGGTATATTTTATTACGATAACCTCAACCTGCTTAAAAAAAAATTGCAGTCAACATCATTGTTCTTCTATTAATTATTACTTTTTATAATGTCCTAATTAACTCCTCCAATTTGTCATGCAACATGGCATTTCTAATATTTTTGTTAACCCATATCTATGTATTCTAGTATAACATAGCTATCATAGCTTCCCATTATCTCTTACTAATACTATGTCCGAGATATCGAGTTAACATTCTCCTATAACTAGGTTGTATTAAGTTTGCCAACCTGAAACTCACTCCAACTAAAGTATTAACTTCTCTGTCAGAATAGACTTAACTGAGTAGTGAGATATCTAGTTATAAGTTGCCAATGAATAACCTGTTGAAATTTGAACTTTATTTATTAGATAATTGGGTTAAGGAAAGTCATCTGTTCTTACTTACATCTTTCTTAAACATGATAACAAAACGAGTGTGTGAAAGAGACACCTACAGTGGTGACTGACATGTCAGTTTGAATCTTTATGTGATGGTGTAACTAGAGATATTTCAATTCTTAGACAAGCAATATTTTCCAGCATTCCTCCATGTAAACTTTAACGATACCAAATCTCAACGTACGTGTCATTGGAGATAAACATGCCAATGCAAATCCAAAATCGAATCCTTAACTGATATGTAAAAAGTAGATAACCGATTCCCCTCAAGAACGAGAGAAAACAAATCGTTCCCTACAAGATAATCCGGACAGATCTTGTCCAAATCGGAGTGATTGTCTGAAGAGCGTCATCAAATGGCACAGTGGCTACGAGTATAAGAAGCTAACGATAACAAACCGGGCGGCTCGCTCGCCACGACCGCACAAGCCCATCATTTCGTCTCAATTTTGTCTCATCACTCTTGACCGTGACCGAGGTTGAAACTGTCGTTATACTAACGTGTCAAAACGTAGGGCTATTACTTCACTTCTTGTAAATTGGAGGAAAAAACAATGTTAGTTGTCGAACCGTTTGCCATAACTGTTACTCGTACTATGTCAGGTCGGCATTCAAAAAGATACTGGATTTGATTTCCAACGAAGCAGAAATTTAGATGAATGAGTTTTAATTTACTCTTGACACTTACAATACAAAGAATCTTTATGTAGAGATGTAAGTATGTACTGTCTGGTGTTGTCAGAAAAAAGAAATTCCCTATGCATAAACACTTGAGAATTACTTTACATTCGTTAATTTGATAAAGTATGATCGTATCTAAGGATAAGAAGTAGCAATAAAACTGAAGAACTATGCTTGAACCGGATCTTTTAAACACGCTGATCAACAAAGAATATGAACCTCAACATGAGGTAGGTATAATACTAAAAAGACTTAACCAAAATTATAATGCCAGTAATTTATTAAACCAGTTAATATTTTCAGCCAAAACCTTGTCACATATAGCTACTAAAACGTCGCCCTGAGCTCCAAATAAATCACTACAGTATTCAATTACGCGTTATTACCAAGTTTTTACCAGCCCTACTGCTGGGAAAGTGTTGCGAAAGATCGTCGTATGATACAGCGCAACTTATTTCATTACGGGCACGTGACGGACTAGTGATGTGCCGCGGAGACTTAGGTATCGATGTACCAGCTCGATTAGGTCCGCTACTAATCTACTATACGTTACGATATTCAAATCATGGAATTATTTTATTGACTTTCTCCAACGTCATACTCCAAGAAGCATTAAATCTACGTACATAAATAGCTGCCACTATACACTATCTCCTCGTACTTATATCAAATCTTTAGAATAGTAAAATACCGGTATATATCTTTTGATCCGTCCGTCCCTACCAGTACCATTTTAACATAACTGTATTTTGGATAAAACAAAAGATTTCCACAGTACATTCACTCCGCGTAGGTACCCACCTCTTATATAAATAATGATTTTGAAGAGCGGGAGATTGTGTTTTTTAATCTAATTTGCGTTAAGAATATGAAATGAAGACGGAGAGTTCAAGATCCTCGCTTCGGGCCGTTTTTTCAACACTGTTGGATCGCCGGTGCCTTTTAATAATTGAACAATCACAGTCTCCGAGTGAGGTGATGTATCTTTGAATTTTATAGTACGACTCAATTTGGGTTACTTGGAAACAGTTAAACAAACAATGTGGCTTTTTAATGAATATCTAATTATTAATTAAATATCCTTTGGTGCAATGGTTACAACGTCGGATAGGGGTTAAGTGGGTTCGAATGAAGAATTCAAATTTCTATTATGTATGGATGTAAATCCTGTGTCTATTCGTGTGGTACATGACACCCACTACACAGGGAATCCTACTGCGAGGTTATGAGTGTCTAGGGCGATATCCTTCAGTAGGTAATATGTCTCCGAAGAGCGTTCTAGAATATGCTCTAGGCTCCTTAGTAATGACGAGAAACTCGATGTGCCCTAGTACTAACGCTATTGTTGGATTGTAGTATTTTTTATATCAATCAGTAAGCTCATCTTATAAGTCTTTCATGATTCGTTGACGCTCTTATAAATACCGATAACCTTCAAAAAGGCGGTTATATTTTACAAAAAAAATCAATATGTTAGCGACGATGAAATTTGCCATTCCACAACTGCGTAAATTTCATCATCTCGGAAAAGTAATATGAAAAGTTAAAACACGACATCCGCTCACCATACCATCGTGACCTTTATTATCGAGGCTATAAAGCCGACAATCGCTTGGGGTTTCAGGTGTATTTTGTAGAAATTTTTCAGTGAGTAATAGTGAGTGATAAGAAGCGACGATGTTTCACGAAGTGTAAATATTTGAGCGTGATAAATTATTTATAAATTATTCATGGGGAGTTACTGGGAAAATGTGTCATTTATAACTTCACTCCGCTTGTGTACCGCCCACAAACGCTTACATAGATTGTTATTTATGTAGGTATCTATCTATGTATATTTCCTTATCTTGTCAGACTTGAATTACTTGACTAATTAAGGTCTATTAGGTTCTTTAGCAGATTCATCTTAGTAAGATGTAAAGTATTGGTTTCCATACTTGCGAACCGTTATGCAAAACGATATGCAGTGTTGAAAATATTGTTTACAGTAAATTATACTTTACGTGTAGGTATGGGTGTACGTTTTCAGACCATTTCAGGGCATCAATCAGTAATCCAACCTAAATTAAATCATGTCACTACCAAGTACCTATATTATTTATTTATTGCAAAATTATATAATACCTACTTATAATTATGTTACCCTGTCAGGTCGTAGCAGTTACAGTTGCTTACATATTTTAAAATTTTAGAATTTAAAATTTCCAAAATTTTTTTAGAGTTAACATTATTCTTAATTATCGAAATAAATTACTATAAAATGTAGCTAAATTTTATTTACGTAATACAAGTCCAAAAATTCTCTATTAAACAAATCAATTACGACTATAAAATATAATCCACGTATCATAATTCCAAGTAGGTACTTACATGTCAATCCATTCAAATTGTAAGCTCCTATTGAATCAAGCACTACAATGATACTTGTTCAGTTAATAGGTATTATTAATTTATCTAGATATACCTACCTACCTACTGACTCTTGAGCACATTGCACTGATTGGTGTAATCGGCTTACATATGCTCAGCGGGCCGTCTGTCACACCGTACTGTAACAGATTACTTGGTAATACTAGTAAAGTTTAATTGGATTTGAAACATTAGCCGTTCTCGCAGGGCTCGACTATCTACCTCATATTTGAGGAACTTTATGTACCATATTGATGCAATAAGAAGTGGTATAACTAGTTTAACTCTGTTTCGCAACTATCAATGTTTTCCGAACTATTAATAAATAACGATATATACTCACAACTCCACATTAGGCTTCCCTGTGTAGTAGGTGCCATGGACAACACACCCATCCAAAACGAGGGTAGAAATTTAAATTCATCTTTCAAACTACCTCCCCGAGGAATTGAAACCAGAATTCGTTGAACGGTAGTCCAGCATCAAAACTTTTGCGCCATTCAAGTCGTCATACAGTGTTATCAAAGGCCAAAATTAAAAGCTGCGCGATGGCTTACTAAATGGCAATTTATTGCCATACTACATAATACAGTTTGTTTTTTTTTCTGTATCCGGTGACGTGTCACGACATCACAGTTTTGCTATGACGTTTTATAAAATTAGCTTGTAGCAAAGTTCGTAAAAATTTGCCATTCGTTTGCTAGACATAGAATGAGAAGGTTGTACTGGGAAATAAATAGAACGACGTGTTCTTATCTTCGTCAATCTGACGTAAAGTTTCGTTTAAAGTTTAAGTAAAGTCCTTCATATTATGGTACGTTGAATATAAGTGCTAACGTAATCAAGGAGGATAATAGAAAAAAATAATTTGTAGTTCGATTATTACCCAGCGGTGTAAGCGGCGGTCTACAAGCCCACCACAGACCAGATTATGTGAACTGTTGAACAATTCAACGCATCCACCGCCCACTGACGTTGCCGAATGTTATATTTTCCTACGGTACGAGTATTATGTGGTTAAAGCACTGGTAGATCCTCTTCAGCAGATCGCTAAAGGAAGGGGCAGGAGTTTAGGACAAAGACTCTCAAAGTTATTTCGTGTACTGCCTAATTAAAAAAATAAACATTTGTAGCGGAAACAAATACTTAATATGTAGTGTTATATACTCGTATTGGTGTTAT